>VKOC01000010.1:9134124-9144451 GCA_009364415.1 Spea multiplicata
ACCCGGTGCGGACCGCCCCCCCCGCCCCCCGCTAGGTACGCTACTGGTGCACATTGTACACACTTGACTGGAATGCAGTATTTGGAAGTCTTTGGGTCATCATCTTCTAGGCTATCTAACTGCTTATGCCTCCCAAACTTGAAAGCTGGTAGCCTTACCATGACAGCCAACCACAACCATCCACCAGCAGAGGTTCCATATTGAATGCCCTACTCCATCAAGCCACAACCATGCTGTTTCTCAGTGTCTGTGACTATATATGTGACAAGAACTCCTCCACCAAGTCTAAAAGGGCTTTGCCAGTGGGGCATAAGTAGAGCTGGGTCAGCTTCTCTTTCTCCACAAATCTGTCTGCAATATTCTGGCTTCTTGGAGTATTCTGCAAAAGGGCAGAGCCACTAGGCGCACCACATGGGCAGCCTCTCCCCCATTCCTCCAATCAAGAACGTAGAAGGCATGAAGATATGTCCAACCAATATATTTTCGCAAGCTGCACATTACATGTGGAAGAGTCCCCGTTTGGCCACCACATAACAACTTTATGTTTTTCCAACTTGAGAAATCATAGAAGTCAACTTAATCTACTCACATTACAGACCAAATAGACAAGCAATTGATTTAAGAAATAATGACAGGATTTTCCCAGATACCATGTCCTATGACCACTATGGACTGAGGACAAATCTACTGTGACACTTTATGTTATTATGTATCACATGACTCTCAAATCTCATGTCACTCAACGTTTACTGAACCCTCTGTCACATCTCATTGCTGTGATAACTTTAACCGGAACTCTGTCAATAATACAGCAGAACCGCCTACAGAACATTAAGCAATAATCACTAACCTTAAAGGTTGTAGCTGGGTGTTTAAAATATCTTTATATTGTTAGTTTAGGATGGAGAAATCTGTACACATACATGCCTACAACTAAAGGTACTCCCAAGTGGCATATAGCAAACTGTCCAAGGGCATCCACAGAAATGATTGCGCAATTAGGCAACTTCTCCTTCTACATCCCCAGTGCTACCATTCCATGGAGGTCCTTCCAACTCCTGTTCATGTGGTGCACCACAATATTATACCCCAGGACACCACCTTAAGACACGCTGAGTTCTATAAAGTTACTATTGATGTCTACACAGACCTTTATAGTTTAAATGGTTTGGTTTTAAGGGAGATTTAATGTACCCCCAACTGGCTCATTGAGAGCTGCAGTGTTTTAGGGAGTTTAATCAACCAATAAGGCCTTTGGGTGTTAATAAAGCAGCACAGTGGCTCCAGCATCCCCAATCAGTCATCCTAGGCAAGATTCTTCGCACATGGTTTCTCCATTTTGGCTTTATTTTTGTTGAATAAATCATGACACAGTTGTATTTGCCTAATTTTTAGACCGGCTAAGGAACAGATGATTGTTATGTCCTGATATGTAAAACCAAAGAGGGTGTACTTTCTTTACACAGCTGTATATACGTAAAGCTCAGAGACTTGTTAAGGGCTTTGTAGTTATTGTTTTATTATTATTTTTTAACTTATTTTCCAGAAGAGCAAATACAGAAACTGGGTTTTTGATTGAAAAAAATATATTATTAAATCCAGGCTACATGTCCATATTTTAATACAGATTAATGGTGGTTACAAATTTGGAACCTGAAACATCTAGTGGATAAAATCTAAATTACCAGTGATATGCTAGTCCGCTTTACAACACAAAAGTCTAGGTTAATGCATTTAGGACCTCTGCTTAATGTGCATAGTTCAGTAAATATTATTAATTACTGCTTTCTGTACTGTAACAATTGCATGAGTAAAACTAGAGACTGGAATATTTGTTCAACATGAAAACGTATTAATATATCTTACATTTTCAAATGAAATGTGTGTAAGACCAGAAGCATAAATAACAGACACAAGGGTCAATAGTCTTCTATTTATAATAGCATAAGTACCAGGGGCATTATCAACTAAGCAGATCACTATGTCTTTACTCTTTATTGTAGCCCATTATTACCTGGACCATGGGATCTGCTTGGGTTTCCCAGTGTCTTGGGTTAAAAATAAAAATGGAATGTTCAATTCTTTATCGAAGGAGAGCAGAAATGATCTGGTCCATGCAATAAAAAATGGTCTAGAACATTGTATATTTCCACGTTTTTAGCCTGTGTTCAAGATGACCCTGGCTACAAAATAAAAGGGGTAAATGATGCATATGCTCAACAGTGGGTGTGGCATGTACATGGTCAGAGATAGGTGGAACATAGGCAGAGGTGGGTGGTACAGGTGTTAAACCCCTCCCCTCTTGCCTGTGATATACTTATACTTAGTCTACTTTATGGGGATTGGGAAATTTCGCTCTAGTTTCCTCTTTTTCACCTTTCGGTAATTTCCATTTCCCTCGATTATCATATTTCTCCATAAATCATTGGTAATAATAAAAATACCCATAAACTTCCTATGCCCCCAAATACTTGATATAAAGTACTTTTAACGATATCACCTGTCTTTATTCTATATTGAATAGGTTGGGTTACTTTGATTCCACTTGCCTGTATGTTACTCTTTATATATGATATAATCTAGCAGTTTGGAGTCAGCAGGGGAACATATATTTGCCCATAATTTTAATCTTTTCTACATATCGTGTATAATTAAATATGACATGTTTTGTCACCAGCCTCATTTGCTATCAATTGGTCCGTGTGTGTTTAACTCCCCTGTCCACGGTATGATGGAAGGCAAAATGCTTTTGATCTTGGTTACATGAAAGTGTTCCCACCACAAGCATTGTATCTCATTTGCTGAAAACATCTCTTCCTCTCACAGAATTGAAGTGGCTTCAAATGCAACATAAAGTGGACGGTTCTTTTCACCCTGATTACACAGAATCCATTTTCTCAAGACTTATTTCTTTCAATGTAATTTTACCTACAGAGATAAAAAAAATCTTTTATATTGCCTCCCATATTTTAGTGAACACAATGACAACAGGAAATATTTTAAAGGAGACATGCCATAGTAATTCCATTGTTTTTGTTCTGTCCATTTTTATTTATTAGGATTTTTTTTACAGCTTCTTGTAACAGCTGATGATTAAACCACCATGTTTTTATAAACCAATTTGTTTTGTATGACATCTTATAACTATATTGTCTTTAATTTTTTAGATGCTGTATGCCTCCCCCCAGCTGAATAAATTCTATCACTATATACTGAGGCAAACATCACAGTAGAACAACATAACTGCTATTGTTATATACCGAGACTAGGGTGACCACATCAGCCATGTTTTCCAGGACGCTTACAATTTTTACGTATTGCTGACCAGACCAGATAAAGTGTTGCCCTGCAGTATGGGTGGTGAATAACTGAGTGTCCCCTTCCATGAGTCTATACATCTGTCAGGGTCCGTGCAGCAGACCCCGACGAAGCAACTCACCGGAATACCCGCTACTCGCAGGTATCGAGTCCAGCGCTGCGTCACCGGTCTTCTCCTCCTCCGTGGCTGTAGCTAGAGGGCGCGCTCTTTCACACAACTTTATTGTTCCCGAACAGCAGGAACACACTCGAGTGATGTCACGGGCACTGACCTGGCTTATCCTTGACTTTGCTACTCTCCTGTTCCCTGCCCTTGGAACCTAAACGGTTTTCTGACCCTCCGTGTGCCGACCTCGGCTAGTTTCTGGACTTTGCTTTTATCTGCGACTTACTGTGTACCGAACCCCGGCTTGTTACCCTACGCTGATTGTGGGCCTTGTCTACTAAACACCTCGCTCCTGTCCGTGTCCTCCATACTAGACTCCCTCGTACCTACCTTCAAGCCTGACAACATCCCACATACTGTGGGGCAGCACTTTACCTGTGCTGGTCATTGTGGTGACATAACAAGTATTGTTTTTGCCAGTTGAACTCTTTCAACATGCCTGTTGAATGCAAAATCTTAGTTCAGTCTCTCTCTGCCCACCACCCTGCATGGATGGGGCAATCTGCGTTGTGCTGGGTTATGTTGGACCTATTGGTCGCAGGTTAGTCTTAGAAAGTGTTGTTTGTTGGGCTGTCACTCTCTTGTAAGTTACTGTGTTTCTGTCTCTTATTAAATATCTGTTAATGTAGACGAACCTTTGTGATATATTTTTATATTTGGTTTAACACCACAGTCATGAATATGAAAAACGTATACACGTCCTGGAAAACATGGCCGATGTGGCCACCCTGAGACTTATTTTAAGCCGGTTAGAGGGAAGTCTTTGATCTCCCCAACCAAGCCTGCTCCACTAGAGGCGGACATTATAGTCCATCTCTGGAGGGGTGCACAATCGATGCCGGCCTGGTGGCACCTCCCTGATGAGTTCAGCTATCATATGGCAATAACTGTCCGACCACCGAGGAGGAGGGCATCTGCAGGGCTGCAGCTTCTACCCCAGGCAAGTCCTCTTATTTCTTTATTTTTCATTTCTGAAGAATGTATATTACTCACAGAGGGTTAAGGTTTCTCATAGAGTACTTAAGGTGCATTCTTCTTTAGTGGAGCTGTCAGGGACTGTAAACCATCATATTTCTTTTGAGTTATAATTTACCTTTGGGCCTTATAGTGTTTTATGGGACAGTTCTGGGGAGAAATAGTAAGTGACACAGAAGTCACTATGAGGGAAATGTCCCCAGAAGAGGTCTGTGCTGGCCTTAAGGTGAAAGCCCAATGGTTATTTTTAGTTCTACAAAAAAAGGTGCTTAGAAAAACTGGATATATTGGGATCTAGATGATATTTTGACTTCAGTGTTTGTTGGATCGATACTGGTTACATTAGGCCACACGGCATCGGCAATACAGTATATGTTTAATTGCTGCCAAAAAAATAATGGCTTTTCAATGAGCCATTCCGAGCGAGGCCTGCTCCGAGTCCCATCAAGCATGAATCGCTGCCAAATCCCAGTTTTTAATACAGCTAACACCTCAACAGCTCCTGAGAGTCCAGAGTTTAAATACTGATCATATGAGAAGTGACTTCCAGGCCCGGCCACGTGGGCGCCGTAGTACCAAAAATCCAAAACACAAAAGGAAAGTGTTTAGCCAGGGGAACGTTGCTAAAAGCCACATCTAAGCCCACTGTTTACATAAAGCCATTTGTCATTTGGAAGCTCTTGGCATGTGTTTCCAATTTAATGTTAAGATAATTTGTAACAAGAAGCATGTTAAGCGCAGTGTATCTTGTGTTTTAGTAGACTGCGTTAGAAGATTACATTAAAGGCACACAATCATGATTATTTAATTCATTTACCTTTACGCAAACTCAACCGTGATGCAATCATTTTATTTATAGAACTAAAGATAATTGGTTTGCATTAAAATTGTAACCCCAGTTCTGTTTTGTTTGAAAGCCAATTGGTCTTGCACCTCCTGTTACAGAATCTATCTAACCTAATTAGAACCTTAAAAGCATTCCAAACCTAAGGGGTTAATTTACAATGGTGGAAGTAGTGCCCTTACATCACAAAGGGACAGCTCTGGCAGATATCTCATACACAAAGGGCTGAGCTGACCCTGGAAAAGGCATTATTCAGCTGGCAAGATGCCTTTCAGAATATCTCACTGGTTTTAATATGCATTATGCTGGGCCAGCTAACCATCTCTTGCAGGAGAAGTTCACTAGGCTGAAGTTAATATATCATGAAGTTACTGAATTGAATCTGCAAACTCAAAATAAACCCCATTGAGACTCCAAAAACAGCTTAGCCATAAGTTACACTCAAGCTATATATTTTTTTTATCAGAACAGAAGCAGGCTCAAACGTCTGAGGGTAGTGGTTAGAGACTGGTCCCCGGCCCAGAAAAAGAGAAAAAGAAAAGTTCCCAGTTATGGCCACGAGATTAGTTAGCAAGTGTAAAAGGAGGGCATAATACCTAGAAGGGAGCTAAACATTATTTCTGTTCTGTACAACATCTGTACAAAGTATAAATGAAACATTTGATTTCTTAGGAGTATTCTCGCCACTGTGTCAATCTTTCAATACATCCTATCCTATGAGATAAACTTTTCAAATAAAGTCCATGAGTAATTAAAGAAAAAGAAAAGCAAAGAGACCACAGGGGCAGGTTCAGAAATTTGGTTTACTCCAAAATTTTTACTTTTGATTATTGGCCGGTGCTTCAAATAGCATATGTAACTCAAATATGTCCAAGGAGCTTTCAGACCATCAAATGTTCCATTCTCAATACATAATTCATTGCATATTTCTCCACATGCTTGTGCTGTGGCCATAGTAACATCTTCGGCTCATATAACCCTTTCTTAGACTGATAACTCACATAAACCAATGTAATATACCTAGTGATGACTTTCTAAATGCAAAGGTAGTAAGCATTACATGGACGTAAGGTCCTCAACCAAACATACGCAACTCAACATGTAGATATCTAGCTGGGTTGCAGGGGAGGATACTGCAGTTTATTCTCCAAAGGAAGAGCTGCTATTCTTTATGAAAGGCCATAACTGGCCCTGTATAATGCATATTTTTATGGGTGAGGAGACTTTCACTGATTAAGCCAAGCTCTTCCTTTAGGAGAATTTCACAGGGGTTGGCCTTCGATAAAGTTGAATGAAGGCAATGAGATTTATTCACTAAAGTATAATTGACAGGAGAGTTTGCAGGACATTTGTGTTTCAGCTTCCTGTATTCACTGTACATTATGAAGAGCCACCTCCAGTGAGTCTGACCCTGTGTTATGTATAGTTAAATCAGTGAGATTCCTACAAAGTATTTTTAAAAATGTATTGATACACTATAGGGTCAGCTCAGCCAGCTCATCCCTTCATGCTGGAGAAACTTGCCTGTGTTAAATAGTAATGTATGGGAGCTAAAACCACAACTCATCTTTTAGTGAAAAACCCCCCAAATAGTTTAACCCACAACTCTCCTGTAAACGCTCCCTTTGGTAAATGAGGGTATTTAGGTGTAAATAAACAGGGACATAGGGCTACACAGAAACATAATGACAAGAACTACAGATATGACTTGACAAAAACAAATGACCAGAACTTCATACCTAGATTGAAGAAGATAATTCTAGAACGGACCAGTTTTAAAGATTTCCATTGACGATATATAAAGACTTCTTTGGAAATCTTTCCTTGGCAGTAAGGCTCTGATGGCGCTTTCCCATAATGGCTGTGCCCTCACAATGACAACATACACTTGGCTATGATGTCATATTCCAACAGATGCAGAATCTGCTCTGAAGAGGGAGCAAAGTAAAATGATTTACAACCAGAATGTAACCATGCTCCCTAAAACACATATAATTACATCATATATTTCCATTATCCCCAGAAAACTAAGCGGCGTTCCATGACAGTGTCACCATCCCTTTAATAAAACATGTAGTCAGACCTGTGGGCAAAATAGTGACAATGTTTTTTATACACATGTGCATGTACAAACAGTTAAACAAAATAAAATCTTACAGACTGCTTAATTCTAAGGACCAGAATATTGTTGAACATCTTAATTTTCTTTTACTGATGCAATCTTTAGATATCTTCTGTTCGGAACAGATGGTGAATGCTTAGTTTAAAATAATTTGGCCATTAAAATATGCTGCTGATTCTTCACAGTAATGTTTTTTTTTCTCTTTGAAATACCAGGGAATGGATTTAAAATCTTAGAAAGTTTGTAAAAAAAATGCAGTTGAAGAGGGTTTGTCTGTGTTTATAACAATCCACTGTGGATTTTATAAACACAAGCAATGTTACATTAAATTAAAGGAAAGTACATATTTTTATCAATATTGAATTAGGTTGGAGATTTCCAATCTTGTGTATTTGCCTCCTGGTCAGTCTTTTAGACATCCGGATAGGCACGATATTATTAGGTGGCTCCCAATAATGCTCCCCTGCCCTGTTCACCCATGGTCAACCATGCCTCTCCATGTGCCTATCCATGTCTGTTAAAGAAACTCTGGAGCAGCGTTACCTGACAGTACCCAAGCCGGGTGATTTCTTCTCCAACTGTTATGGAACTTTAACGACCAAGATGCTCTCCAAGCAATGACTAACTGTGTCTCATGATAGATGTAGCTCCATAACAGGTGGAAAACAGGTAGGGAAATCTTTGAGAAGCAGTTCTATAGAAATCACAGGAACAGCATTTTTTCCTTGACTTCCAAGCGTCTTATGTGTCTTTTTGAGAGTTTTGGGGACTTTCGTGCTTTGTGGTGGAAAACACCTGTGAAAAAGGTGGTGCTTCACTTTAATATATTTTTGGTTTTACAACCGGAAATCTGTTTTTCTATTGATGTATGTGAAGGTTTTATGGTAATTTACTAATGTGGTGTTACATAAAACCCAACAATCCTTATTGGGCTTTGGGGGTCTTTAAAAAACCTGTAGCCTTTAGCATGACTACATTCATCCATAAAATGTCAGTTTTAATTTTTAATCGCCGTAATTGCCGTTGAGTGATTCTGTTTAAAAATAAGGGATTTTTTTATCAAGGGCGAAGGATCAGTGGCAAAATGTGGCAAAACTAGCACATCTAATCGATTTCCTGTCCTTAACATATCTCTGTTCTTTTGAGCCACGGCTAGAAGCTTTTATTTTGTGTTTTGCTTGCATTGAGCTAGCATTTCTACCATGACTGGATCCTTTCTGCACCCTGTGTCTGTATAAGTATTTGAGGAATGAATGGTACAAGCCCTTCCATGGGTGCAGAACCAACAGGGGTCATCATGTGATCACTTTTCCTGCTTTCTATGCGTCGTAAGAGCATTCACATAAACCGTCTTTCTAAGCTCTAGTCGGAGTAGAGCTGACATTCATTCGCATTTCCGTCAAGTTGGCAGGACGCAATTGCCACTGCCAACTCTTCATGATGCTTCCGGTATTATCGTGAGAAAATTACTGGAACACATACAAAAATCTGAGCTTTAACCCCTTAAGGACAATCGGTGGTCCTTAAACTCATTGAAATAAATGCATTTTGAGCCCGTACATGTACGGGCTTTGTCATTAAGGGGTTAAAGAAACTTTTGCAACTAATATTTACCGTCGGTATTTTGTACTGGACCAAAATGCTTCAGCTTGCTGAGAAGTGAAGTGGGTTGGAAAAAAACAAACAAAAAACAATGTCGCTTTAATTGCAACAGCATAAATATTTGATATTCGGTAAATTAGATCTCTAGCTAGGAAAACATTCTTGCAAATGGATTTTTTACCTGTAGCACACTGCCATTAGCAGGAGAAAGTCAGCACAGCCCTGGGCTCTTTAATGAACTCCAACCATGCAGAACTAAACATTTTTGACAGATTCGCTGGTCTGGAATTAACTGTCATCGGGAAAAAAGAAAGAAACTGCATTGTCACATCATGTTTACGTAAAGTCGGTAAAATGCTGTGTTTCTGTATTTTTTTTTTCATTACAGATAGTTTTCATGCCCCATTATCTTTTTTCTCGTTAGGGATGGACCCAAACACTTTTAATGATGTGAATTACTTTATCTCAAAGAACATTAAACCTTTAAGAGCCGTGGGGGGGGGAAGCAATGCATTTATCTTGCCTTTTGGATATTATAGGGTTAAAGAAAAGATTGATAACCAATGATCTGACAGAGCCCTAAAATAATTAAATGGACTCCAACAATATTGAGCAATCCATTGCGTGACTCCTCCATTGGAGCAGCTAAATTGACCCCTACACGTTACCGACCAATCCTTTATATGGCCCTCCTCTAGTTAAAGAGTTAAAGGGATGCTCCATTTTTCCTCCCCATTCCTAAACATTTGCATGATTGCAGCAAGCAGCGTTGGGAAAATGTGGAATATTACCGCTGTTGTCTACATTGTTGGCAGATTGAAATGCATGAAATTCAGTCCCTTCTCTTGAAATCTAATAAGGCCTAACTGTCACTGACTAGATTCTGCGTCATTAGGAAAATTACCTAGTGATCAATCTCTAAAAACACAGAGATATCAAGGCAAATTTCACTGAGAGCTTTTGTGGATAGAACAACATGTTCATTCCCTTTCAGAAACCAGGTCAGAGCTAAAAGCAAAAGGCTTTTGTTAGTCTTTCATTTCAGCAGATTATATATCGAGACCGAACTCTCACTGAGAACTTTCGCGTTTGCGAACAAAAGTACTAAACTGTTTTACCCAAAGATGGGCCGCAAACATGGTCTTAAAAATGATTTGGTGTATGAATGCTCGCATGTCCAGGACCTATGAACGCCGGACTGTACTTATAGTTATCTCCGCTGTAAGCAAAAGATTAAAACGGACCTGTAAGCTTGACTTTAAAGAGGACTGGCGACTTGCCCAATTCCACATTCTACTTT
>VKOC01000010.1:9148136-9168241 GCA_009364415.1 Spea multiplicata
CACAAACTTTGTTAGGTCCAAAGATGTCCATATCCCAAGTCCAGATCAAGTGACACTTCGGTAAGATGAGAGTGACTTTTCCAATGATAACATATAGGATCCATAACACAGCATGATAATAAACTAAAGGGCCCCGACTGGCCATCTGATACATTGGGCAAATTCCCAGTAGGCCACTGACAGTCCTCCATACTCACCCAATCTGTTGCTCCAGCCGCACGCTGTCCATCCATTGGCCACACTTACATCATTTGCTGGCTACCTGCCTTAAAGTGCCAGGCCCCCTGTCCGGCCCTGCTATGCAGTATATCGCCACTCTTTCTTCCTTCTGATCTAATAGAGAGAGACGGTGCTACCATCCTTCAACATGTTTTTTTTTTCTTCATTGCCTTCCCCTTAAGGGAATATTTTTTTTTTTTAAGAGAATGCTTAACAAAATAATATGATGAATGGCATGGGGTGTAGATTTGAACACTAATATATAGAACTGACCTTGACACATCAGCTATTCAGTAAGTTAGCTGTAGCCTGAGGCAGGGTAGGGGTTAAGCGAAAGAAATATGGGGAAATGCTGAAAAGATGTCTTTCTGCAAGCTAATAAAGGTTTTTTAAATGAGATATTGATCTTAACTGTGGGAGGCCAGGGCTCCGAGAGATAGAAATGCAAGCGTCTGTCTGAACTGATTCATACATTATAACAATTACAATGAACTTGTACCTACGATCTAGGAACTGGGGACCTTTAAGTGGAATTGGACAGAGCATCTGCATTCTTCACTTTCCTATGTTAATATATTATTAATGTACATTTGGTGTTGCAGCCAAACATTGTTCATTATTGTGTTGAACAATCAATTGAGCATAGCTGCCATTTTTATCTCAAATAGAAGTTCTCACCTATAATGGATGTAGCAGAACCCAAACTTTATGACAATTTAAGTGTTCCAGGCAAAAACTATGAATGAGACAACATTTTACATGATTAAAGGTTTATTTGCGGGAATGATTTGAGCATTTATTAGTACTAGGAATGACGTTTAGTTAAAAAGTGTTATATTCAGTAGAATGGGTGGAACGACACATTTAAAGTCTGCAACCAAAGTG
The DNA here is from genome assembly GCA_009364415.1 of Spea multiplicata. NCBI lineage: Eukaryota > Metazoa > Chordata > Amphibia > Anura > Pelobatidae > Spea > Spea multiplicata. The sequence continues at coordinate 9,149,241 of VKOC01000010.1, forward strand.
ATTATTGCAAATAATACATCAGTGTAATATCCTCCATTTTTAAAAATATGGCATCCACATGGTGCGTGTAGTTCTTAGAACGGATCATCAAAAACATTAATTGCAAACTTTCAGCTTTGTATAGAAGTATATTTTCAGACCTTGGAGATTTGTTGAATGTAAATATTTAGAATGAATATTGATATTAAATGGTATTCAAGGTAAATTAAATGGTACCCGATTTAGTTGCATTGTCTTAAATTCCATGCTTGCTCACTGATGTCAGAGGTTAAGGTCCGATCAGAGCAGGCATGGAGCTCTATCCGGGAAACACACTGACCTTTACATTCATTCTTGCCATGTTTTCTCAACATATTTTACTTCAGCGCTACCCTAGGCCTGAAGTTTAACAAGGCAGCACCTTCAACCACCCCTTTTGTGGCTGCCATGGCATGGCTCCTCTATGGTAAACAATTTCACTATCCAAAAGCAGTTTGTCAGGGCAAACTGCAGGTTTGAGAAAGAGGTTGGCGAAGGAGGTCTACTTGGTAAAAATAGACTGATTCACCATCTCTCCTTCCCCAAAGAAGAGTTAGTGAATGATGGAATTGTTCCTGAGACATGCAAATAGGTACCGGTACTTTAGTTGTGTAGTATGAAGAATAAGAAGCGGATTAAGAGCGGTTGTTTTGGGCAGATAGGGTCCAAGGTTGGCCTTTACACTTGAAGGTGCTTGAAGTTTGGTGTGGCTATGGAAAGCACACTGATGATATGGGATGGGTTTCACAGTTCAGAAGGTCAAGTGCTCTGACCTTTGGTAGGTGGCTCCTGTCTTGAAAAGGCTAATTTTGGGGATCAGGTTAGCCCGCCTGGGGTGGAGACAACCTTGATCTGAGAATGCGGATTCTCGTGTTCAGTACCATGGAGAATTAGTATCAGGGAATGGGAAGTATTCCCAGACCACTGTGTTGGTGTACGGGTGCGGCCGGTCGATATTACACTGATCGAAGGTACAAGAAAAGGATCACTGTCTTTCAGAAAGATCCTAATTCAAAAAGCACAGGGTTATTTAGTTGTGTGAATCAGCATATTACTAATGTTGTTTATTTTCGATTAATGTTAAGTTATAGTAACTTCTTTATTAATAAAACCAGGTTGCGATGTTTGGTAAAATTCCGCGGCTCTTAAAATCCAGTTTGTGAGTCGGTGTGTTCGTTGTTCCGGTACTTCGCCTATCATCCGTACTGAGGTCATGAGCACCAGGATATAACGCCTATTAAGGATGTGTGACACCTGGGAACAGCGGGCTCCAGAGAGTGCCGGACAGAGACAGTCTTTGATAAATAAGACATGAATGAATGGGACATGTGCTTCACTGATCTAAGCACTTGTTTAAACTACATGCAAAGTTCCCATCACATGACAGCAATGCGGGGTGACAGAACAGCTGGTGCGCCACTCTTCACCCCTCTACACCATAGCATTAACTATATACGTTAGAGGGGCTAATGATAGAAGACACTGCAAGGTTATAAAGATCATTGTGCCTAACTTCTTTTAAGTATAATTTAACGCTTCAATAATTATAGAATCTCTCGGGGAAGAACCATTCACTCCCTTCTATTCGGAAACATCTGGATTTACATTCTTCGTTATTCTTTTCATGTTTCTCTCCCTTCCAAATCAGATTTGTAACATTTGTAATCTATTTCAGATCACGCACCCGGACTTAACATTGAGAAGGGTCTTGAAAGCTTCTGTTTCCGTATATTGGATTTCTATTTGTTATCTGACCCACTTTTCGAATCACATTGCAGCGTCACGGCCTACTTTTTACGTGTTGCTTCCTGATCTTCCTTGTCTTAATAGAAGCTTCTTTTATTAGAGGTTCTGCTAGTTTCAATATTCTCGTTTAGTAATTATATCCATGGCAGTGGTTAGAGAGATTGAAAAAAAGTGAGCAAAAATGCTGATTACCCATCACCTACACCACACACCAGCTGCACCAAATATCTGCGTGTTTCTCTTTTTCACACAAACGTAATAAATAAACAAATGATAAAGTGCGCTAAGTGTTTTCTCCGACATATATAAAAGGTTTTTTTTACAACCTGTATAATTATTTTGAGTAATATATGTCTTCCGATTCTTCAGCACATATAACAATAAAGAGGCAAAAAAAAACCATTCATAATGTAATATTGTTTATAAAAAGTACTCTATATCCCTTAGGTATTCCGCTCACACTTTCATTGAAGTGATAGACACATCAGATCAATGTTGTGGGTCCTCATTCCAGATCTCTTGAACAACCAGCAGGCTCAAACGAAAAAAGACATTTGCATCAATGAATAGTAAAAAATACAGAATTTAATAAACAAATATCCTTACATCTATATATATAGAGAAGTCTTCCGTGTATCCATAGTGGAAGGTTGCAGTGATACCCTTTAAATATCCGGTGGGTCCTATAGTTCTTTACGTTTTTCTTTCCTGTTCTTGTGGCGATATGACGTCACCGGTGATGTATTTGGGGCTCAACCGGCCCCCGCACACCGTAATGCATCCTTCCATGGAGTAATGCATTTGTTTGGCCTCATACATCTTCCGAAGTGTGGTCTCAGCAAAGTTTGCGAAGGGGTGTCCAATGATGATCACAACAGAAGCCTCTTAAAGCTGCCATTCAGTGTCTTACTCTGCAGTCTTTATTTTGGTGAGGCTGCGTATGACATTAAACTGTCCCTTCTAAGAAGAGACATGCAGATTAGGACACAATGCTACATACTGCAGCACTATGCAGTGCCGTACAGCGTAGAAAGTGACTTTACTGGAGCAAAAGATGAAACGCAAAATAATTTATGGAAATGAATTGCTGCAGTACTGTATTCAAATCATCAATGCCCTGCGGGGTTTTTTTTTTTCTTAAGGAGTTTCCATCTAAATTTCTGTCTGGTTATTAAAAATATGTGTAGGTGACCAATCAGGTGTAAAAAACAAAGAGTAAATAAATAAAAACCTCTTTACAATAACCAGTGTTTGAATATTGTAGTACTACGTAGTTTTAGGGCTACCTGTGATATTGTGGGGGTTAATTTTATTTTAGATGTTACTGGTTTTTGGAAGGAAATGTTATATCATGGGATAATTTCTAATGAAAGGTTTCACTTTGGATATTTTTGATTGCCCCATGCTGCTTGAGAGATGGCTCTAAATGGTTAATCATGTTTAGGAAAATCTGAAAATCAAACCCATGAAATGGTTAATAGTTATAGGGACAGGATGTTACATTTTACCACAGCCATGACTAATTCTTAAACTTATTTTCTAAAGGTTACTCCACACAGAAAAGCAATTATGCGAATTAAATGAAAAGAGAGTGTGAGAGGCAGAAAAATCTTTCAAAAGCTTATTCATTTTGAAACCTGGTTCAACTGATTCTATGGTGCTTTTTTTTTACTTTATAACCTTGAGGAATTGTTTTATTTTGCAACAAATGTAAACATAAATATTAAATATGAGACGCACACAGATTATGCTAGAATGCATAAATTATAAAGGATTGAAAGAAGAACACAATATTGGGTAAAAACTAGACTTTACCGGTTTCCCAGACAGAGGTATCTCTCTGCAGGGGGACAAATTGAATCCCCAATCTGCCTTGGGGATGCTGAGCTGTAGTGTGAGTGTGTACTTTTGTCTATCTACCATCAACTCGGGCTCCCAAGTCTTTATATATATTCTTAATATAATGAGTTTGCAGTAGAGTTGGCCATGCGGACTCGAGCCCCAAGTGCCTGGTCCATGGTCGGCCACGGTCAGGCTTGGCCACCTCTGGTAGCGAGTATGTAATTGTGCCACATGAATATAACTATAGCTGAGTCTACCTTAGACAGAATACTATAGTATAATACTAAAAATATATTTACTTGTCAGGCACATTCATTTTCTCCTTATTATATATACATTTAACCTTATTATTCTTTTAATGAAATGACATTGTGTATTAAAATTTTAGCACACTATATGAAAGTTTCAAAGCACAGCTAATAAAAGCTTTTAGAGTACCTTTCACTAGAAACTCTAGTGCCTCTGGGCACAATGAGCACTCATCTGAACCTCCTCCTATTTCTTTTTTTATTTTGTTGACCAGTAAGAAAACATGTTACACAAATGTATCAATCCCATAGATGACCAGTCAATCAGAAATAGGATGTCAGCAGCAAGCTGATGTACATCATCAAAAAAATTAAACTGCCGAAAATATAAAACATTCATCCGACATATATCTTTTTTTTATAATATGTTTATTAACAAAAATTAAAAATGTAATTTTTTGTAAAATTTTTCTATGAACTGGTATGACTAAAACCTGCACAGTACAAAGAAATTGAGGGCTTATGTGTGAAGAACTAGGAAAGAACTTTGTAACACCAATGATGTTACACTGTGATGTTCTGTTGTACCAAAATAGAGAAATTTGGCAACATTTGGTAAGCCGCCAAAAAAGGCCTGGATATTCTTTTGTTAATTCATTAAATAAAAATCAGGCATGATTCATAATATAAAATATTTAGGTAAATGAATTACTATTAGCACACTAAGCTCCTCCATGTTCTGTTTATATAAGCTACATTTTTGGGTGCTGAGCTGCAAGGTTTTATACCAACAACCATGAGCACCCCTAAGCTCTCATGAATACCAAGAACGTCATGGGAGCTGCCACCATGGCGGTTGGAATGAGTCTACTTGTCTTGGCCTATACACTAGACAACACTTTGATTTCAGGCTGCAGCCTTTCCAATATCCCATTTGATATTTTAAGATCTGTTAATAAGGAGGACTGCATGTGTTTAAGTTTAACAAATCTTTTTTTATGGTCCTGTATTGGAAAACAATGTTAGATGCCTTTCGTCCTTCAACTTATTTTCATTTTTTTTGTCTTCATTTTGATTTGCAATCTCATAATATCTGTTTCATAGCTTCATATTTTTTTCTAGGAGCAATGTATGAAGAGAAAAGTATGATGATAAAACAGTAAATAGATCTTTCTATACATATTTTCTTCATTTTCATCTCTGGGTAAATATTGAAGCAATAGGTGAAGCAGCTTAACAGCTGAGATGGCTGAATCTAATGTACAGAATAAATAAAAATTGCAGGTTATGAGATGAAATCCAGAAAAAGTCCGTGCTCGAGTCTCATTGCTCAAATCTCATGTCATTTCTGTCTTGCGTACTTATACCTAATGTAATAGACATTTAGGTTATTAGTGCAAAGACACAAAACAACACACAATGGGCAGCTGTGTGATGTAACAATGCCCTGACCCCGCCAATACTATGTTGGTAGCAATGTGATGTCATGACATGTTCCACCTATGGCTATATAATTTCATGGCATTGCTCCGCCTACCTCCACATAGGCAATGTCAGAAGTCACTAGAACTCACACATTGGCTGTAACCGATGTAAGTCCTGTTGGCCTGACAGTCTCTACAGCTTTGGGGCTGTTGGCATCTAAGACTTATAAAAACATATATAATACCACATCCCAAATTTTACAACATTAAGAAAGTTGTTATATATTATACATAGGTACAAAATAACCTGACATGGATGTGCAGTTGTACAACTTCATCTCTAATGTAAGTGAATGAATGAATTATTCATGGATGCATACCAGATCCAAGATTTCTTAATCTTATTGTTGTTTTAGGCTTAGGTTTTTAAACCTGTAGTAGAGTGTAAGATTGCCTTCTGACAGGTAACATATTCCATTAGCTTCTTCATCACACAGGCTGTGTCTTCCTGACTCTGCCTGGCAACATCTCCTGCACTAACAGCAAAGGAGCCCATCATAGGCAGGGATGCAGAATGTAACATGCTGCGATGCAGTACATACTATCTGCCAGCAGTGGGAGCTCTGACATGATAGACCATCCCCTGCACTGCTAGAATAAGGTGTAGGAATGGCAGACAATAAGGCAATGGGATTCAGCCCCTAAAAAGTATGTGTCCTGTGCTAGATATTTTCACACTTTTTTTCCACCTTTTGATGATGGTCTTGGCAATTTTTAAATAAACTCTATCTCTTGTGTCTTTTTCATCCACCGCTTCTTTACTTTTGTATCATATTCCGTTTCTCTCTTTTCTCTCTGCATGTTTCTCTCTATTTCCTTCAGCCCCACTTAAAATGTCTTCAGTGCCTTCCTCTCATCGGTCCTCTATTGTGGTGTTGTCCTTCCGTGTCATGACTTTCTGTCTACTGGTGCAGTTTTTACCGTCCTTCCTAATCAAATTTTCCATCCATTTCTCTTTCACCTAACACATTTCTCTCTTAATCTCTCTTATCTTAACCCTCTCTTTAATTCGTGTTTAACTCCATCTCACCGTCTCTCCCTTTCCTGTTCTCTCACTCTCCTTCTCCCCTGTTTACCCTCCTTCCCCTGTCCTTCCATTTTCGCTTTAACAAAAGTCTCCTCTGATATAAATTAAAAATGAAATCGGCCTTCCTTAGGAACAGTAAAACCAATTTTGCTGCATGAACATCTACAACCTCATCATGGTTATCAAACCATTTGATACAAAGCCCGCAGGCCCGTTGCCGTGGTAACAAGGGAGGCAGGCCTGCATTTTGCTGCTGACATTTTGCTCCTCTATTGAAAGAGACATTTGAGTTCACAAAAAGTGGCTATTTTCCTAGTCAACAATAGAAACAGCCTCCTCTTCAGCATAATAACCCCTTCTCTGCCGTAATACCAGGGATGCCCCCTTCTTCCTTGTGGAAAGGGCTGCTCGTGGATGTTGGCTTTTAAGTTGTTAAAATACCAGCTCCAGCTTTCTGGGAACCAGGTCGTTAATTAAAGTAACTAAATGTGCTTAGATTGTGAGAATAATTGATCTGTTACATTGTGTTTCACTTTTAACAATGGATTATATCAAATCAAACCTTTCTATGCAATCTCACAGTTGTTAATTAATGACTGTTCTATCTTATAGAGCACATATGTTATAAGAACACGGTAATGTTAGGGGTTGTATGGGGCCACAGTACTTGTTACGGTGAGGGGGTTATATGGGGCAATAGGAAGAGGGTGGCGTTATATTGAACCCTTATATCAGAGTAGTGTAGACAATCACATTAGGTACCCGTGTCAATCCAGCAGGCGGCCATACATGAAAGCACTGGATCGACTGCGCAAGTGGTGATAGAATTAAACGAGAAACACAAAGTGATCAACTGGGTTTTTTACCTGGGTGTGTAAAGGCCAAACTAGTCCTGGGCAATGTTTGGAATAAAAAATAGTTTTAACTCCACTTTTTGCATCAAAAGGTATGAGTATTTTCAAAGAATGAAATAGATATATTTAATATTTTGCTAATAGCCTCAAACCCATCATGCCATCAATCCACCACTAGGGTGCGCTCTGTCTGTGAAAAGGACAAAAATATAATAATAATTTCCAGAATTATAAGTAATCTCTTGCCGATGATCCTCTAAATATGCATCCTAACATTTTTTTAACCAGGATCATTTCCGTTTTAGTGCTTCGTTCTTCACTTTAATCTTTCTATTTGACCTAGCGAGGTCAGAGGGCAATTGTATTTTACCCGGAATGCCAAGTATACTATAGATCTTTGTAACATCAACAAATAGTCGGTTACAAAGATATCAGCAAACATTCCTAATGATCTCTACGGGATACAATCCCTTTTACTGTTTGGTTTCTGTCCTCCAGTAAACCATTAAATGAATCCATTTTCCAAGTTTGATATTCATTTGCTCCAGATTACGTCCGTGGGCTATTATTTAAGTCATCTTTTAAAGAGGTCAACCTAAGTAAGTCTGTTAGGATCCTAAGAAGCGAAACATCTTGGTAGAATTACATCCTACATCCTACAAGAGAAATATACCAAAGATAAGATCTTTGGGAGCTTGGCAGGTGTCTAGAACTTGAGCTGGTAGAGGGCTCCGCCATCACGTTCTCTTCTATATTAGCAAGCAAGTGTTTGCTGGACAGGGATGCCTGAAATATTGGTTTCTATGTCTAGATGTGGGTGAATATTTCACCCATATTCTAAAAATAATAAAAAGTACCACCTTGAGGAAGCATTCATTTTAAACAATAACATGGATTTTGACTTATTTTAACTTTTTTTTTGACTGTTCTACGCCTTCTCCATGACCTGAAGGCAGAAAAGATTCTGCAAACCACTTAATATTTTATATATGAACACAATAAATACTGGATTGGTAACAAATATTTGAACTCGAATATGATTCATGCATTTATTTGCATTTTGTTTTTTCTATCGCAATGTTGAGTGAACATTTATGATACGTAGCTTGGAGCAGCTTTATTAGTCCAGTGGCATAAATGTAAATAACGAGTGCTGCAATATGACATATGCCATTTTAGTTATCTAACATTTTATTTTATAGCTGGTCTGTCACTTTCCCAAAATCCTAAAGTTCTCAACACTAAATAAACTTATGTAGCAATATACATGTCTTAGAAATCCACCGTATTTGTGTAGGAGCAATCCTCATAACTTTGTTCTTCATGGCATTTAACTTTAACAAAACAAAAAAGTAAAAATTAAAGTAAAAAGTAAAAAAAAAGCATATGTCTGCAGAATGATTTCCCTGAGAGTAAAGCTGAAAATTCAGCATCGTTTGAGTGAAGAACGAAGCATGTTTTTTGGACACAGCCAGTTCCAGTACTGTCGGAGAGAAGCTTGTGCTCTGAGGACCACAGAGAAGACCACTGACAGAGGGGAGCAATGGCTTCAAAGAACAATTCCGCAAACCTTACTTTTATCATAAGTTCGGATAGCTTAGTAGTTTACTGGAGAGTAAAACCTGTTTAGTTCCAGTTACCTCTGATCCGTTGTTAAGTTGCTGATTTTTGTTAATTAGTTCGGGTGAGATAAGGTTAATGTTAATTAAAGTTGTGACGGTAGTGAGAGAGATTATTTTTAAGTCCTTTGTCACATTAAATCATTATTTGATTTTTGCTTGATAAATCAAAATGACTCTGATATCTCATCCTAAATAAACGTAATGTTGGTCCAAAAATGTATACTTATTTTAGCATTTGCCAATGTTGTTGGTACTAGTGAGCATATTGGCGGTAAATACAATTTATTGTAGTCATATTCTGATGCGCTTCTTAGTGCAAAATAGTTAAGTTTGAGGTTGTTAATGTATGGTTTGCTTCTTCCTGTATCAGAAGGCCACCACTGTACCACTAAACATCTCAAGTGGCCAACGATGGACTTTTTTAGGAGGAGCTGTTACTGGAGATGAAGAATTCTTAGCTGATGTCTTTGTAGCTATGATTGTAATTGATCAATTTCGAGCAAAACTAAAGTATCTCATCTAAACTCTTCTATATTTCTGAATTATATTGGGTACGAGTCAGGCTCCATGTAAGAGCTGCGTGTGTACATGCGTGTAAACAAGGCTACATGTGACCAAGATAGAAACAGTTTTCACTATGTGATTGCAAGGTCTAATTGTCTATGAAACACATTCGATCTGTCCAGCATATGGCATTGGATTGGGATCAGTATACCTAACAAAAGTATTTGTGCCTTTTGTACCATTTTTTTTATCTGTTTTTTTTTCCTCTTATTTTGTTCTTTAAAAAAGGAACTGTCCCAATAAAACCCAGCACATAAAAAGATATATCGCTTGTGTTCTTCTTATTCTTATATTATTCACATTTCCAGTTCTGATACGTTTGTCCCCACCGAGAGCATAGCCTGGGCATTTCACGCAAACGTTCCTCCATATCCCATGATTCTTCAAGTGGGATTTTATTGGAATCCTACCATCAGTTCGAGCAGCAAGTTGTAACACATTTTCTGTTTTAGTAGAATGAACGTCTATCCCTACGTGCAGCCCCGATGTACAGCTGTTATCACAGATATCACATACAACACAGTATAAATACGAGAGGCATTTTGAATTAATATTTAAGTAAAAAAATAGAGATTTATGCTGAACGCAGGTAGAAGATTTATGATAATCTGGAAAGCGACTATTTCCTTTTAATGACTAGAGGCTATCTCTATCACGAGCCCTGCGTAGGAAAACAAAGATCTAGTTCATATGTGCACAAATGAAATATAATCCTGCCCCTCAACAGCATATAATATTTTTTATGTTCGTTCCATAAGAAGTACTTATTCACTCTTAGCAGTCTAATCACTAGGCATCAACAGCTGCATACAGCATTATGAAGCACATGGTGGATATTGTAATTGCCGTATCAAGTGAACAGGATAGGATCTCTGCTGTCTGCGGGAGCTACGTGTGCATCGGTACAGCTGTGTTCTTGTGGAAATGGTAATTTAAGTCAAAAGGTATTCATGTCAAGCTTGGCACGGTTTATACAGCTCCCTACCCAACGCACAGTAGCATATGCCTAATGCCTTTGAAAGCATCTTCAAATCTAAGTAACTAAGGTAATACTTGACACTACAATTCAGCACATGGCGAGCAAGTCACATGGTCCACCTCTTATAAACGATTCCATTGAATTTTGTACATTTTTATCTTGAAGTCACTTTGGATTTCGTTTTTAAAGGGAACCACGCTCACATGAGACTGAAAACATTGTTTGACAACTAGCCACCGCCATACTTTAACCTAACTGGTAATGTAATGGCTCATTACTATATTGTGCTTGGTGTCATCTTTGCTATCTTCTATATTGCTTGATTTTGCCCCTTTTTGCGGTAACTTCCCCAAAACCTGTGTGTTTATGAGCTTGTTCGCCTCAGTATAACAAATATGATGTTGTCACCCAGCCTTATGTTTGGGCCAAAGGTACATCTTTGCCAATCAGCAAATCCCGTGTAGAGTAAATGATATTTTTCAAGTAGGCCCAAGGCAGGAATTTTGCATTAGAAAAAAAAGCTATTAGTATTTGTGTATATGGTGTTAGTAGCGATAGCAGTTGCATCACAAACTTAAAGTACTATAGTATAGAACATAAACTATACTATAAACAAGTGGCAGCCAGAATGGACAACAACAGACACCCAACCAGGGATAGGCAATGTGTCCGTACGATTACACCAGTATCCGTACAATTATCATAAAACATCATTAAATTGTTCACCACAGACCCCAGAAAATATCCATCATGAGCATGTTCATACCTGGGAAATTGTGGGCTCCGGCCGACGCCAGTGGGCGTTCCCGCCAACGTCAGTGGGTGTTCCTGCTGACATTGTGGGAAACACCCCCATTTAAAAGGAAAATGGGTGGGGAGTTTCAAGACCCTGCTCCCGCGTCCCAGAGGATTTGGGTGTCTGGTCGAACCCAGAGAGAGTTCCCAGGTATGGCAATGGTGGTGCCTACCCCTGCATCCAACCCAGGACACAGGTCAGGTCCTGCTATAGAACAAGAAGAGAGAACTACAAGCAGCTAGTTTACAAAATAGGGCTGGGCCATCTTCTTGTACGTTAGACTCCCTCGCTCATACAGTACTGTTGGCTGGTGGTAATGTGGTGTATGCTGGTAATCTGGCTGCCCCTTGCAGCGATGATGACATGAATAGGATAATTCCCCAATGTTAGCGCTGTCCCCTCTTATCTGCCCTGTATCCTATCTGTTGTGCAAAATCATCTACCCTACTCTGCTGCACTTTTGGAAAGAATGGAGAGGTCATGTATGTGTCACGTCATTGATGCGAATATATTTGGAAGGAGGGTCTTATTTCTAAAATATTTATGATGCAGTAGAAAACACTACATTCAGCACCTTATGGGCATGGCCAGATGTTTTAACTCAGCACTATCCAGAAAGATGCCTCAAGGATGAACTTCCTGATGGGGAGTTATACTCCGAGTCAACCGTGCCCTCACCCACCTCCCCAATGGAACCAGCCATCCCCGAGGTCCAAAGCAGCCCAAGTCCCATGGGGACAAATCAATTAGCAAGGCTCCTTACATCTTTGCACCTCACAGATCTAGAGTTTTTAATACCAATTCTACAAAAAAACATTAAAGGGATAGTCTTACACTATAGAAACATGTGTGTGTATTTTAATTTGCATTCTTCCAAAAAGAAAATAAAAATAAAGCACTTACCTTACAAAGTTGCAGTCCTTCTGCAAAAAGAAATCCCTTTCTTCCAGACCCACTCTCACAATAGCTCAGTTTAATATCCACGATGGCCTCTTCCAGTTGTCCCATGCCTAGTTTAAATACAATGTTGGACAATGTTAAGTCTCACCACTGTACAAGAGTACATATTATAGATACTTTCATATGCATTCTTCCAAAAATGAAATTAAAACTCTCACTTCTGATCCGAAAAAGTCAATCAGTGTCAGAAAAGTGCTCTCATTGAAATCAATGGCAGTTCTGAACAAACCTGTACATGAAGCATTTAGCTGAGCCAGAAATGGAGTTATTATATGGAGGGAGATATGTTCGACCAAATATATTGCCTGTAGGGCATTTACCCGGAGGTGTGACATGGGCCAAATGCATATGGGGGAATTATGCAGAATTCCCTCCATGTGTTGACAAAATAGTCTACACAGAAGTTGAAAAGGGACCATGTAGCCATCATGTCCATCAAAGTCCATATTATGGTTGCGGTGTCAAACAACTTCAATCACATAAAAGGGTTACACTGAAAAACTGGCACGTGGCAAGTTTATTTTGACGTGTTTCATTCTGGCGTCCTTTCCAGAGCTTTTACACAGATGCATATTCTGATAAATATTAGCAAAAACAAACATGCAAATATATTCTAAAAACAAGAGTCGAGTGTATTAAAATTCTACCCCCACAGAGACACGCAGTGGAATTTATTTGTTTAATGTCACAAATGTACAAACCTTTTGATATACACAGTGTGCACAGATTCTAAATACTCGAGATGCTTCCTCTCACTGCATGTCATGGTAGAATAATTAATTTGTGCACCGGAGGTCATCATGTACATTAAAAGCCGGCCATATGTCTTCATGGTATCTCAATGACACATATCCACAGATTTACCTTTTTAAGTCTTTATGAACTATTCATGAACACTGGAGCCTCATTTTATGAGCGTTGCAATTTATGGGATATTCATGATGGTTCTAATTAACCGAATGTTCAAGTTGAGGGATTCATAAACATTTATGACTTATTCATTAAATGTCATGACTACAGTATTTCAGGATTACTCAAAGCAGCGCTTGCTAAATGTACTTTGATCATTAACACAATGTTCTTCGATTCACATACAGATGTAGAACATTTCTGCCCTGTTGATCTTCTTTCCGTCTGGGGATCCCTTATTTTTCTAAAAGTAAGGAGAGGTCACACTTGGCTACTGTTGCAGATTCCAGCAGTGTTGTTTTAGAATATTAATTGGACATATAATGGCTCTGTATTCATTATAGCCTTAATAGTGCACGTTTTCCGACTTTTTAAATGGTCGGTTGTGGTTAAGAAATGGCAAGAAATCATGGCTTTGCCAGGATTTTTTATGACCTTCTGTAATGGTTGAAGACAGAATCACCGGAGGGGAGATGATGGTCCATGAGGACAGGAACTGTATGGTCCATGAGGACAGGAACTGTATGGTCCATGAGGACAGGAACTGTATGGTCCATGAGGACAGGAACTGTATGGTCCATGAGGACAGGAACTGTATGGTCCATGAGGACAGGAACTGTATGGTCCGTGAGGACAGGAACTGTATTGGAAGAATCTGTAGCCAGGCCGTCAAAACCAGAAGTAAAGCGTCAGAAACCAAATTGTGGAGCAAAATCAGAATCATAAAACAGACCGAGTTAGGATGCCAGAATACTGGTGCGCCAAACAAAATCAGTAACCATGAGTACAATCAAATGGAAAGCCCGGTCAATATTCCTTAATTCACATATGAAGCAAGCAGTACTGTAACGCATACATCAACCAAGGGCAATGTGTAGGAAAAGGCCCAGTGTAAAGGTCACTTCCGGGTTCATACAAGGCCTTTCTGGTGGATGTACCGGTACACCCGTCTCTATGATTGCTAGTATTCTGCCTTACTTGCCACAATCGCCCATGTGGTTGCGGGATCTTGTGTGGAAGAGAACAAGAGACAGTTGACTTTGGCATTACAAGTCATAGTAAGTTAGGTTGAAAAAAAACACAAATCATTCAAGACTCAAGTAGAGTTTAGATGGCGGCAATGCCTCTGTGCCTCCTTCCTTTTCCAGAAGTGGATGTGTTGCCAAACACCGTAGTTAGAAATTAGCGATCAAGTTGTTTGTGGGGCTTTGCAGCCTTATTGAGTTGAATGGTGTTCTGTATCAGCAAGGCTCCCCCTGAGGACTTAGGTTGACTTTGTAACTTGGAGCCTGTTTCGAAACTTGACTTGAGTCAAATTTCTTCCAATAGATAAGTCACTATGCTTTTCATAGCCAACTAATGCAAGCTAGCAGCCAAGTTGAATCAACTCAAACTGTGGTCTTTAGTAATGGGACCAGTTGCTTAATTTCAGCCAATTCAGTCAACTAGTCTCAGACATTTGTGAAATGACCCTATTGTAAAATTTTGCATCTCTGTTTAGTGAGTAAATTTCAATGAGCGTCTGAACAGAGAGGTTGCCGCAACGCTCCTGTCGCTATATATTTTGTATATAGACATATACTGTATGTACATGATAAACTACATAACATAATGTTCTGTTTCTGACTAATACATGTGTTTTGCACTGGAAATCCTCTTTTTAACAATCAGTTTTAATCTTTGACGTCTTTCAGCTTCATCTGGGCAATCCCAATATGCTTAATGAAAATCGGATAGGCATGATTAATCCATTCACCCACGAGAGGGCTTGATCAGTGATTACAACCCTGGGCTATTACATGCTTTTCAAATGGCAGAGTAGTAATTGTGCTGCCTGTGTAGCCAACATCAGATAATCCACTCCAGTGATGGTGATAAACGACTCCTAAATACTCAGGGCTTAAGCCATGAAGGAGCTGAAGGCAAAGCAGTTAGACGCAAGCCTTATATTGGATTCTCAATTTAACTATATGATTTAGAAAGTGATAAGGGGAGTTTCTGTACAAGGAAATACAAATCCTGGTTTATTAACTATATTTGCATTTCTCAAATCCAGTGTGGTTTAGCAGAAGGCTGTAAATGTAACAGCAGATTGCTGGCCTTCCAGGGTACAGCATCTTTTTGGGGGGACCATATTTTTGACTTGTTCCTGCCTTTCCTCCTTGATCTACCTGTGTTCCCAGGTATGGTTAAATGGTAGCCCAATGGAAAGAAAGTTTGTCCTTTATGAACTAGCTATATGAACTAGCTATAGTTAAGTTGACTCAGGTCAGCTTAACACACGTCATCTAGTGAATAATTAAGACACGCGTTTATGCTGATGGCCGTTCTGGTGAGTTCTGGTGAGTAACTTCACTTCACTTCACATTTTCCTCTCCTATTTTGATGAAAATGTCATCTTTTAGTGATTTTATTCTATGGGCATATTGAATTTTAGAACACATAATGGGTGTAGTATAGTTTCTGGTTATGATTTCTCTTATTTAAATACAAAAATGTATACCCAAGAAGTCACACAACACGTATCAGTAAAACCCTAACCACGCTTGGAACCACATCGTTTAACACGTGTCCTTTTTTGGCCATTTTTTAACGATAGGGGGGATGGCTTGGCTGTTTCCTGCATGAAACTTCACTTAATGTACCTGCTTGAAAAAGGGACTGGCTTTACTAGTTCTGTAAACCAATGGAGATTACAGAAAAACCAGTAAACCAATGTAGTTATAGATGGAAATAAGCAATATATACATATTAGAAACTCACTATATGTATCCCATAGATGCAACCATCTTAAATTTCTGTTTTTAGGATTTTGCACTATTATTCCTCTCTATTAAAGTATTCCTCTTGTATGTGTAGCGAATTTGTAACCCTACTAAGCCCTAGTAGCCACATAAATGCCAGGGTTCAATGCCTGAAATGGCTCTTATGGTTAGGATCATTGAGTGGTCTTCCTCTTTGTTCATTATCATGTTTTCACCTCTGCATTGCTAATTAATTTACTGCATTTGAGTGTTTCTACTCATTTCTAGAATGCCTTCCCCAGGACCATGTTAGTGACCAGCATCAGAACGATTGATGTGTAAATGCCTCCTAATAATTAGCATAGCCAAGTGCCTTCATAGTCATAATATCTCTGTTTTATTTATTGCAGTAACAAATGATTTATTCAGAATACAAAAATTATAAGGCAATACATAATTATTCTGTTTCTCAGCGTAACCAGATTACCATTTAGTCATTCAATATGTGATAATGACCAAAAGTAATTAGCATATACCCAACAGTAAGTACAAAATTGTTTCAGTATATAATTTGGTTACTTATTATTATTTCTTGTTTTATATAGCGCCACCGCATTTTGTAGCGCTCTACAATGGGTAAACAGGACATAACAACCAATAAAAATTTGACTTACAGAAAAAAAGGTAAAGAGGAGCTTAATATCATTAAAACATTCCAAAAAAAGTAAAACTACAATAATTTTGCTATCAGGATGACTGAATATAACTGTTTAGAATGAGTTAAACCCTGCATTCTTTTTTATTTTTTACCCCCCCCCCATGGGATTACTCTCTATCTATGAAGCCAAGGACATACATTATGTAATTAGGTTTCTCTTCTCCATAATTCTAAAGACAGTGATGTTGTATTATGGAGAAGAATGGCATCATGAATAGCAGGGGCAGTGCGCTCAAACTGCCAAATCGAACATCTCCAATTCCATTCAAATTATTTTATTTTAACCGATATAAAGACTTATTATTCTTGGTGTGAAAAGGGAAAATATATGGGGGTAAAAAGAGATCATGCGAGAAAGCAGGTGTGAGAGAAAAAGAAAAAAAAAAGATTCACGGAATATTCAAAAGACACAATATTTCTGTCCTGAAATCACAGAACTCCATTGGTACTTCAATAAAAGCAAGAAAAAGAATATTTGCCAATCATTTTTCTCTGAACTGCCAAGCCCCGTTATCAAGAGTGCTTTGAATTCTCGTCAATAACGTAAGCGCAGATCTTTTTCCACCTTGTACTGATAAAATACTTCCTTGCTACCATGTCGGTCTGTTCGATTCGAAATCGAATCCCACAATTCAGCTGTGGCTTGCAGATGGCCATTGATCTATTGCCAGTTTTTACCATTATTGAGTCCCGTAGCCAAATCCGTGGCACAGAAGCCATTCATAATAAAGAATGGTATTTCTATTTCTAGTATTGTAAGAATAGCGCCGATTCGGATTGATCTGGAAACACCGGATCCAAGAAAAGTCTTCTGCCATGTAAGAGTTGGCCACGCATTCTTTAAAGGTAGTATTACTGTGTGTTTAACTAATAAGAGTTTATTTAGTTACTTTGTGGAAGCTAAATAAAGACTGCTAAAGGTCAAAACATTGCCTTTTCTATCGAAAGTAAAAATGGACACTATTGAGGTGTTATTCTCAAATTCAAAACAATTGTTTGCCTATTGTTGGATGTTCTGGTGGGTTTAGTATCCTGGAAATAAGATATAGAATAATAGTGTTATATTAACCGGTTTCCTCTCATTGGAAGCCTAATAATATATACACTATCCACACAGATCAAAATCAACAAGTTAAATAATTATACTAATAACAAAAATCTAAATATTGGAGAATTGGAGAATATTGGTCTTAGTATTCCAGTTTCAACATGGCTGCTTGTGTTCTATAAAAAGACAGAAGTATGATGATTTAAAGACACAGGTAGGACTGCTGCTTTCACTTAGGTGTCGTTGTCCGGATCTTCCCCTTCTTATGCAAGACACCACCAAAATGCTAATACAAGCCTACTCATTGCTAGTCTTAACTACCATAAGCTTCTTTTATCTGGAATCCCCGTTTTCCAACCTTGTACACACCAATCCGTGTTTCATGCCACGGTGGAACTAATAGTTATCCTCATCCAATGCCACCACAATACCAATCAGTTCCTACACCAACATCCGCCAAGATCCTGACAATAATCTACAAAGCCCTCACTAATACTTATCCTGGCTACACTTCATCCTTATATCAAAATATTTCCGAAACCCTGAACTCCTATCACATCCTCCCATTCTTGCCTACATTATTTTAACTATGGATGTCTCTACCCAGCTCCATGTGGCTCTCTCCTAGCCTTCAAATATTTAAGTCCTGCCTTTAAAACCCTACGGTAACCTTTCCATGCTCCTATTTTGGACGTCCTACTCAGCCCCTTGTGACAAATGTCGGACAGAACTGGAGATTGCTACTAGCCTAATGGCTTGGGATAATATTCTAGTGGGACCACTGAGCTTGTATTCCATGTGGAATGACTGGCCTTACTGGGGTAACTGGTCTGAGCTAGAGGTTGGTGAAAAGTTATAATCATAGTTGGAAAACAGCATTTTCACCCGTAAAGTGCTGCGGAATAAATAAAGCAACCACATTTGTTGTGTTTCTGTGATCGTCTTGAGCATTGTGATGTTTATATCACATTACCCCATTTAACTTAATGCACTTTTCGTTCCAGGAAATGTGATATGATGGCAACAGGTGGACATAGACAGTCTCCACTCACTTTCGCACTTGTCTTCCATGGGAATTACCACAGAATCAAATGAAATTGCAAGCTTTCCGTGGGAGTATTTTTCAACTTTTCACCCGACTGGAGACCCAGTCCCACCCCCCCTGTATAATGACCAGACCTGGACCTCAGCTCCGCTTCCTACGTTGAAATCATGGCGGCAGCCTTGCCTTCTCACATGTCATTTGCTGATAAAGGCAGGGTAAAAGTTAACCACCGCTGTTTGAGGACACACATAGGAGCCATATGACATCACGAGGACTACTGTAAGTTGGCCACAAAAACGCAAAATCATATTTATCTCTTTCGATAACAGAAATTTCAATTTTTGCCCTCAGGCACTCAAGTGAGCAAAACAGCGTAAAGCTTCACCTGTTCCTAGCA
>VKOC01000010.1:9179390-9194228 GCA_009364415.1 Spea multiplicata
ATGTCTACAGGTTGACTGGATATTAGAAAAAAAAGAACATGCAACAATTGACAAGCTGTGAATAGTAAAGAATCATTGAAACAGGGAAAGAATGATTTTTTGTAGTGCATTTGTGACATCGTCCTCAGCCACATATGCAAATGAGCTGTTCTTCAAGTTGGATAAGAAGTTGGGCGGTCTCCACAGTGGCCAAGTAGACCCACTGTCTATCGTTTCTCCGAGAAATCAGGAAAATGGTAATTTGCATCCAAATAGCATTGCTGTCATAGGCATGTTAATTAGTAATAATTTGTTCTATTGATATGCCTTTTCTATGGATATTCTTGTTGACAAAGGAAGTGCCTTCTTTTTCATTGAATCTTACAGGACCATTAAAGTTTGAAAATAACTGGCATCTCTGATTAAAAACAAAGGTTATTTTTGCTTTTGGAATTTTCAGTCAAGAATGTATATGTTCCAAGTGATAAGTTGTCGGCTGTCAGTATGTGTCTCAGCCAATTAAATGTGACAAGAAGCCCAAGTGATCTTCTCATACTGCTCCTGGCATGGTTATTTTGTGTTAAATGTCACAGAAGCTTCATAACTAATCTTTATGTTTACTGAATTTCAAGATCCTAGCAGAATTCTAACTGAAATACATTTATTTTCCATAATCTCAGAATATAGAATATAGAATAGAATAAAAAACTCTCCCGAAACTGATTCTTTAACATATATACCGTATAACATATATTTTAATTAGTATTACCCCTTGACAGCCCTATGGACCTTCTACTACATCCACACAAAAGGCGTCTGAAGATAGCCTGGACACCCTCATGTCACAGCCACACTCCAGTGTGAGAGTGCTCGGTGGAAGTGCTGGTACATCTTCATTGTTGGTGTCATTGCTCACTCAAGGGCTACTCATTGAGAAAGGGTCTGTGTGTTGTTATAAGCCAAGTCTGTATTGGTCACCTGGCACAAGGGGCAGTTGCCCGATGCCACTGGCTGACAGAGCTCCATATTCACACAATATACCGCTCCACTGGCTGGATATCCAGACTGTACGCTACATTAGCCTCTCATATCTAGCCATCGACTGCACCTATGTAACTAGGTGGCCGCTGGCCTTAAAGTGCTAGAGCCGCTTTGTTATCCCTAGGCCGGCCATGTCATGAGCTCAGTATTATTCTTTCTCTTTGGTGCCGTTTCTAACATCTCCTTATCAATTCTGTATTGTCGAAATACTATTCACCTTCTGTAATAACAGCCCTTTTAATCACGGCTCAACTTTTGTGCTCATTTTGGTAGGGTTTTTGGATACGATATTGCATTTCTCTAACAAGAGCACTTTAATGCCCCTTTGGTTGGCGTTGTAGCATCTTAAGCCGCCGGGGACGTAGTGCTTTCTGCTTGAAGGAGATTGTGGGGAAAGTGGGTCTACGTTTATGATGCTGAGATTGCAGCTCACTTTGGAGAGGAATATTTTGAGGGGGGTTTGGAACATCACTGATGTTATACATATCATTTTATGTAAAATAATAGCTTGTTTTAAGAAAGTTTGTATAGGAAAATCCCTCTCTGGTTGTTACCTGTTCGTTTGTGAAAAGATTTATTTTGAAGTCCTTTTCAAGCAGGACACCAAGTTCGATAACATTGGTAAATCTGGCAACTATATCTGTTTTCCCACTATACGATATTAAATTATAAATGTTCCTGCATAAATATCCTTTATTTTCTTCATCTGCCCTGAGACAGTGATACCCCTTGGTGGCACTGTTGTCTTAAAATTTAACAATAAAAAGCCAAACTGATCTTGATTGCTTTCTACAGCATTTCTAGATGGAAAAAATAATAAACACCAAATCATTTCTACATATTGTTCATTTGCTGAAGTTGTAATTTCACTTTTCAAGGCCATTTATCATAAAGCTGCCTGTTTTCCTGTTCCATCGCTCAAGGCTGCATGTTATATTTCACTCCGCTCCGCTGAGAACCAAAGAACTAGAGTCGATTCTAAAGAAACAACTCTCAGTGTATTACTAGAGTACATTTTATTAAAGTCGCTTCTCCCGACTTTAAATTGAAGTGCGTGCCATTCCAAAGTAATTTATTACCAGGGACTGGAACAACAATTTCTCTTTTGAAGTACAGCTATTGAAATGGAGAACTTAACCAAAGTATTTTAAAACTGATTTGTACGTTCCAAAAAAATATTATTTTTTTTTAAGGGAAGGGGCCGGGAGTGGTGTGGGATATATTGATGACGTTGATAACAGAGGAACAGTTTTCTCAATAGAAGAAATATCCTTAAATATTTCAAAATATGTATATGATTTTTTTTATTGTAATTTACCTTATTTGTTTACATGCTAAATGCATCCCCAAAAAGTATTTGCTAGCTATTGTTGTTAAAAAAAAGTGTTATATTCCCTAAATTATTACATCATTATTGTATTCATTATTTTACCCATCTTTTATTGAATTGATTTGTATTCATAGCAAATTTATTTTGTGACATTCAATATATTGAGGATCAGAAACTAAAGGTCTGTGATGCCAAAGCTTTATGGCTTGCCGGATATGTACCATAGTTGAAGGCTAGTTGTACTATAATGCAAAGTTATTACTTTGTACACTTACCTTCGGAGAACATGGATGCATCCACTTTGAAGAACATCTTTGGATGGAGTCTGAAAACCACCCATACATTGCCTGTACCTTGGAAACCTCAGAATATTTACCCCGATATGGTTTAAACGAGAGGACTAGGATTCTTAATACTTATCTTAAGATAATATACATTATACACCAATTCTTTTATTGCTGCCATTATTTTCATACCTCATCATCATAGCGTTAAGAAATATAAAGACTATAAAAGAGAAAGTCCCGTGGAATGGTAGGCACCTAGAAGCATCTCAACATTTAGATTACTTTTGCCATTCAATTCCACAAAAAAACCCAAGAAACTGTCAAATTTGAAATGTTAGGCACATTTCATCCTAGCAAAACAACCAACAACACAGACCTACGCAATCATAACCATCAGGGAGATTCAGCTTTCAGTATGTCTGAATTACTGTTCATTTTCCAAGAGGTCCCTGTTGGTGTTTTTAATTGGTGAAGAGGTAACGGACACAAATGTACAAGGAGTCTTATCATTGTACCAGTTGGAGGCATTTCACCTTCTACCAAGTAATTTTCCTCACCAAGAAGATCAGTTCTCTATCCCTGTCTCTATTGCCAAACATGCATTTTAGCACACGCAGAATGAGGGTCGCCTGAAAGCCCTTACTGTCCATGTTGTTCTGGTTTTCAATGGGTTACTGATGAAAAACCAAGCTAGAGTGACAAATGACCTCCTTTGTTTAGTCTTTGACGCACCAGTACTGTATATAATGGAAGTTTTTTTCATAAACAGTCCTGGATCTAATGGCATCCCAGACAAGAATACTCTTTGGAACCCCCCATTTTAATTTAATTTAATTTATAGACACATTTTCTGTTTAGCTGTTTATATGCACACGATTGTTACTTTCTGTCCTGAGCTAGGTAGAAACACCCGTAGAGGAAAGAGGGATTTTGGGCCCAATAATGTGCCTGGCACTCCTTATTCAGGCTCTCCGGGAAGCTATCAGTGACAGCTGCTGATAAGACCAGTCTTGATTTTTGCGTTACATATGGTTAGCACTTTGCAGTTAAAATGTTCTGGGGCAATTCCGAGGCTGTTGCACTAGATGGTGCTCTAAATCTTATGTTTTGAGTGGAAACCACTTGATATAAAAGTACTTTAGGTGTCAAACCACCTATAAATGAGCGTTACCTCTGTATGAGGTTGTTTTAGAAGGGTGTTGAGGAGGTAATTAAACATTAAGTAAACACTAAATGATTGACATAGCACCCTAACATCTTTTTTGCTTCGTATTTAAGAAAAATAAGCCTAAAATAATTTTGTATCCATGCTCCCAAATACTATTTTTGTGTGTGAATAGTGATGCACTCTTGGGACAAAGAAAGACTAAGCTCACAATCACAGATGTGCTAAGCAGGTCCCGCAGAGGATGGCATCGATGCGTCTGGTAACCGAGGTGCCCAGTGGCATCACATAATCCTGCAGTGGTAGGGCAAGAGCTCGCACAGAGAGTGAAGATAGGGTTCTATGCAAGGAAAGAGGTAGGGAGGAGGAAAGACAGGGATGGAGAAGTGTGTAGGCTGCATGGATACAGGGAGAGAGATAGTGTGTGTATTATGTGTAAGTGTATGGTGTTCAAGAGTGAGGGTGTGTATGTGTTAGTGTGTGGTGTTAGCATCTGTGAGAAGATGCTGCTAACATGTGCATGTTACTGTATGGTGTTAGAGAGCGTGTATTAGTTTATGGTGTAATAGTCTGTGTATGTTGATGTATGGTGTTAGCATTAGTGTGTGCATTAATATAAGCATGCATGTGTATACAGGTGTTATAGTGTGTGTGTGTGTGTTAGTGTATGGTGTTAGTGTGAGTTTTATGTCAGCTTATGATGCTCGATTGTCAGGGTTAGTGGTGCAAGAGAGAGAAGAGAGGGAGGTAGCATGCATATATATGAGTGTATGGTACGTATGTGCTTTCGTTATGGTAGAACGCCATGATTAATAGGTCAGGTTTAAAAAATGTCTTGTCTCTAACCACATCCCCCCAAACAAAAGTGCCCTACTTTAAAATGTTGGGCGGTATGGAACACAGCAAGCAATGATACAATATCAGATACTGAATGACCAGACAGGTGATCAGTGTAATGTATGTGTAATGTATGTGTAATGTATGTGTAAGGTCAAAGTGTACAATTATTACAAATGCCTTGAACGCTTCCTCGTATATTCACTTTCACTCAGCATAGTCACGGTTTTCACCTATACAGATCTTTATATTATCTTGTTGAACTTGCAACCTCCGTTATTGTTTTAGGAAACTAAACGCAGATTTCCTACAATAGGAATAAAAAGATACTCAAATTTCAACCCAAATTGTATCAACCATGGTGGACAAGTCAAATGGGCTAAAAGCAGGCATTTCTTGTTTGTGGACTCTATCCAACCAGAGATGCCCATAGGTCCTAATACATTATATGATTAACAGTATCTACCGGATCAGCCAAAGAATCTCAAATGGCATTTGCACCCCACATTGAAGAGTTTATTTACTGCTGTAACAAAAGAAAAGAATGATGGTTCTAATAAGTAACAGCAAATTCATCCGAGAATTATTTGTCTCAGTCTAAAGCCTATGCAGGAGCAAAGCCATTATGTAAGATCTGAGCTGCAGTTCCTACAGAAGAAGCTGACATGAAATACATCATTAATAATTGATAAAGTACAATCTAATATTAACAAAACAAACATATATTTTGCAACAAATCATTCTAACCTTCTCTCCAAGAAGACCAGATTAAATATATATATACACCCTCGTTTACTTAGGTCAAACAGGAATGGCCATACTAGAGTTGGTGAAAATGTAGGTTTGGGATGTTAGAAGTAAATTAAATTCAACATTAAAACACACAGTTATGGGAAGTTAGAATACTGTTTAGTATCAAGTGGCAGTTACAAGAGATATCGAAATGATTTATTTTTATGTATAAATGGAAATTAAGATGTACGACAGTAGATTATTTTTTTGGTTTCTGGATTTTTGGTATGACTTCACAATGGTTATAGGATACGATGTTTGACTTTAACCAGTTAACCAGTTATGCACCATTAAAAAAGATGGGTAAAATGTTAAAAGACATTTTTTTCTTCTTATGAGGTAAGTCTTAAGAGAATCGGTTTGTCTGACATAGAAATAATGTATCTGAAAGGGTATATGTAGCTGCCACATGACAGTAAGCCATTGACACTTGAGTTATCAAATGTACTTGTTTTTTCCTGCTTTCCAATGTATGGGGGGTTTCAGCAGATTCCCCCTATGTATTTGCCTGTTTCCTCACCCCCATATCCTTCTTGCCACTTATCGGCATCCAGGTCTAGCTTTGGGTTAGTCAAAGGTGGTCTAATGAAACCTTGTGTGCATACATAGAAAGTGCTCATTTTGGTTTGGAGTGGTAAACGGCATTGGAACTGCAGCTTCTCTTCTACTTTTCTTTCATAAGGGTTAAATAACGCATATTAAAGTTCTTACAAAGTACTTATATGTGCGTTCTTCATTTGCGGGGCTGTAGAAGAAAAAGTTGCATAAAGTAGCAGGATCGGGAAATAAGGATAAGGTCATGGAGGTAACATTGCAATTCAAGATGCAATCAACACACTGAAAGGTGCTTTATTGCTACCATAATATCATTTTTCAGTAATGTGACCCACAGACTAGAGGAGACTTACATCATCCTTGTGTGTTTATTCAGAGTGAACTAGTAGTGAAGAGGTATCAATAGATAAAATTGTTGTGATAAATTCTAAGAATAAGCATTTGAGGAGAAAAGCATGAGATGTTTTTCTTTTCCATTGTCGTGCTATTGACATTTATTTTTAAAATTGAAAGGATAATCTATTTTACTTTATCACTAGTGTCCAGCTTTTATGGTAAGTGCATTATTCATGCATTACATTTTTTGTTTACTTATGTTTGTATTTATGATGTTCATGTTCTATAAAATATAGACTTATTGGGCATAATCAATGTGTAACTGAATAGTTAAATAGTTTGTACTTACGTCACAAGAAGAAGGCTATTAAAAAATGCTATTCTTGATAAATTAGCCTAAACCCATTCTCATATACATACAGTTAAGTCTTGAATCCTATGCACTTTTTTATATTTTAGGAAGAGATTATTTTTTATTAGTAATTATGCTTATTGTAGTAAATATTACTATTCTCTTGTGTAATAATCCACTTGATATGTTAATGGAAACAGGTACATTGATGACATATTTATCATTTTCTAGGGTACATTGTAATCTAATTGTAGATTCCATGAGGTTTGGGTAGTCAAATCAGTTACTTTTCTCAAAAGCACCGTCTTGTAAAGTCTCCACTCAGTGGACCAGTTAAAATGGAGATCACTGATCTCCCCAGCTGACCCGTTCTCACTATGGAAAGTTGTGCCGAGTGACCACACTTCTCCATAGTTTACTTTCAGAGGGGACGGCAAGCAGCGCTGCCTTGGATTATGCCTAGGGCTGTGCCGCAGGTAAATATGCCGCTGTTCATAGGTAAAGATACAGTAAGTATAGATATATGTCTTGTAGTATGAACAGCCTGACAACGTAACTTTGTTTCTTGCTAATATGGAGGCATCATGATTGGACAGCCCTTGGGGGCCAGTCATAATTGTGCATACAATTCTGATATTTACCACAAAGTAATTGACATCACGAACACATTACAGAGCAGATTACAGACATTGGATTCATTAATTAAAATTATATTGGATTATTAAATGTAGTTAATTAAATGAGGTTTACTCAGTGTGGCCCACTGACAGAACTTGCAAAATATATAAATTGTACCAAAATATAGTAAATAGAAACATTTCTGTTAATATATATATATATATAAATGTATACGATTGATCTTGATAGGAAGAGGGTCACCAGGGTTATGTATAAATAGTGATTCAGTATGTAAAGTTTTAAAAAAACAGTTGTATAACCATGGCAACAAACAGAAATAGTCCAATCAGCAGGAATATTTCCCTGGTTGCTATGGTGAGAAGACGTTTTAAACCCTGCCCCAGAATCACTTTTGATACATAATCCCTTGTCTGACGGTCAACCAGGAGGAGCTCCGATGAGTTGAGGTCCATCTCCTAAATGTTCCTAACCTCAGTGGTGTCTTCAAAGGGCAGGGTTTAGCAAATATACTCTAGTCACAAAAATAATGGCCTCCACGTAAATTGGAGAAATCATGGCAGCTCCTCGTGAGCCGAGTTGGACACCCTCCTGCTTTAACAACTCACTTGCCTCAAGCTGTTTAATGCCAACCCTCGATAATGCCAGACTTGACTCATTGTAACAAACATAAAGAGTTAATATTTTTTTTTTTTATGAAATGTGAAGGCTAAAGAAATTATAACTGTATAATATGGGGAAAAAAAACATTAAATCCCCCCAAATTCCAGGCAACTGGCGGGTTAATACATGGTTGTTCTGTTATTCAGAAAATAATTGCATTTGGAGCAAGTTTTGTTCAGATGGCGTATGTTTAAATAGAGAAAGTATGTAAATCAGAATTGAACTGCACTATCTATAATTCACGAGATAATGTAGGAAAGCTTTTCACAAAAGCTTTTTTTTTTCTAAGCAGCAAAGAAAAAAATCCAGCAAGTTTTCAGACAGGACAAAAAAATCCACTTATAGCATACCATCAATTCTTAATTTTAGCACTAGAAAAAAAGAAAATGATGGAAAGTAAGATTGATTTGAGTGAACAAAAAAAAAGAGAGAGAATATGTTTTCTTCATTTCATATTTCAACACGGAATTACATATTTCTAAATTGCCATTTATAAGCTGGGAATTGATTTTATTTTCTCGGAGGACAAAAAAAAGTGAAATGTGGGAAAAAAGTGGATGCTTTTATTTTACCTCAATAGAAATATTGGATCCAGGTATATTTCTGAGATAAACACCAAAATATATATTTAGTTAGCTTAACTGTTCTGTGGCATCAGATTCTGTGATAATATACACTTATCATTAGTATTTTGGGCAAAATCTGGAGAAATCTTAATTCTATGTGGGGCATTTAAGAAATACAATTAAAAATAATTGAAAATTAACCTATCACCTTACAAGTCAATATCACACAATCCGTTCTGTATGTTGTATCAATTCGAGTGATTTAAAAAAAAAGGAACAGTTCTGTTAATTTTGAGTGATCAATTATTTTTTTGAAGAGGTTTGTGTTCATGTATAAGCTCAGTGGTGTCTAATGAACAATAAGGTCAGATCCAAGCTGAGGAGCATGCATTAAAATCAGGGCTGAGGCGAAGGAATGTGATATCCAGGATTTTTTTAAAAAAGAGAGGGGCTATCAAAAGTGGCTGGAAACCAGTACTGTCATGGCTGATATGAAGCTAGGAATGGCTAGGCATGTGCCTAGAGTTAGGTGACTAGATGTGTCCTTTAACTAGAGGACAAAATGTAAGAAATAATTTTATACTTTTATTTAGTTCTGCACATTTTAGTCCTGAATGCAACTTGAGTGCTAGGAACATATGGTATCAATTATGTGACATAGTTTAGAGGGTCTTCTGTGGAATGCCGGTCTATCCTATGACTGCTCTAATAGGATTCCTTAACGTATACCCTAACCAAATGTAAAAGGGTATAAATATGTATGATTACAAGGACAAGGTCTCTTTCCACGCTCTCACCTTCATCTCACCAAGAATATTGAACCTACGGTACCTTTTATCACCATTTTTTCCAGCATCGGTATTGTATGAATTGATAATTTGTTATCGAATAAACCTGATTAATAAGACAAAGAAGCTGTGGTCTTGGTTGCTGTTTGATCACTGAAGAAGTTTAGATATTCAAGACAAAGAATATTCTAACACAAAAGATCTATCATGCCAGGCAGCACTGATTTTAACACATGCCCGCTATATGCACAAGCGTGTGTTTCTACCTGTGATTTACAGGTAGCCTATAGGGATATGAAGGAGAGGACAAGGATGATAACACGAGGTGGGATATTATACAAAGGACTGGTGACATGATAGCCCATGTGCGCAAGCATGTAATTAAAGCTTGTAAACCCATAAAAACAAGGAAGATATCGTTAACATGAAAGCCAGGTGGTGGAGACCAATAGTACGCAAATGACTCGAGATGATGGAAACAAAGGCAGTAATGGGGTATATCAACACAGAGGCAATTTTAATAGCAAGACACTGAAAGGTTATATAGGCACAATCTTAACAGCTTGCAGCAAGGTAATGTGAACATTTAACTGCAGACAGAAACATTTATAAGTGTGCTTAGTCTGATGTCTGAAGCCATGAGGTTTTAGGCCGTGCCCGAACTACCCCTAGAACCTTCCTCAGTGGCCACTGTTCTCTCTCTCTATTGAGTGCCGGGATCTGATGTCATATTCCAGTATGATATCATATTCCACTGCTCCACCATGCAATGCTGGATATAGTATATCATGGAGACTATGCCATCACAGTGTAACGAGAAATAGCCCCTATAAATGGCCCATACAGCAGCAGTGCCCATGGGGCCTGATCAGGGCATTATGCCTCAGTGCTGTGCCCCCTGTACACACTGCTATAAAGGACAATGGAAAAATATATACATCAACATTAAGTGAGCTTTAATCACTGTGATTCTTCTTCTTTTTTTCTTTTTTTTAAAAATGTAGGTGATTTCCACCCCCTGTATTTTTATTGTTGTGTGTTGCTTTTAATGATCCAGTTTGGCTTCTTGTCGGCTTTAACATACACTATACATGCTTCTTCTTGCGGTTTTCTTCCATGTTTCCATTGACTTGCAAACAAACATACTAGTTTGGTGTTTTCAATTGTGTTCGTAAATGAGCTATGGATTACGACGTTCATAAATTACCATGGTGTGAAACGGATAAGGCATCCTTTTATGTCTGATTTTCTGTCTAGCGTTAATAAGCTGTTACAATTTATCCAGTGATTAGAATAACATGTTACATTTGTAATCCTGTTACCTGGCTTTTCCTGGCAAGAACTGCAAGGTCAGATTTAAATGTACCCATTGCCCATGGTAAATGAAATTATAATATTTATGGGTTAGCAGGAGCAGAGCATAAGAATGAACAGAATGAACGTCCCTTACTTTTTCATGACTAAGTTCTATAACCATTCCAACAAAATTAAAGCTATTATTGGAGTACACAGTCATTAATAGCTAACACTAGTATTTGAACATGTATAGGGACCTACCAAAAACATCTCTCTGTTGCCTAGCCCTTTATCTTGCTAGTATTTTGCCCATTTGTTTGCTTTAAAGGATACTACCTGCAGTTGTCTTTAAGCACATGGTAGCAATGAAGGTCAAATGGCAAGGTTATTCAACTTGTGTGGCTTCTTTATTCACCGTGTGGGGTCCAGCACACAAATACTGTATTTTCAGTGCTTTCCTTGAACCAAGAGGACTGGGCTGTCTGGTGATCGTTAGTCTAAGCTCATTGGTGTAATTCTAGAAAAGCAGTTTATGCTTCATAGTTTACACACATAGGAATGACCCCAAAGACCCCCCCCCTGGATAACCAGTGAAGCAGGTTATCCTATGTAGGTTAGGTTATGTGGTCATACCTGGGAACTTTTTTGACTTGGAGTCTCTGAGTAAAGCACTGCTTCCCTGGGTCTCCAGACCAGTTTCTCCAAGCAAGGGGACTACTCCCTGCCCACTTTCCACCGATCCCTAACCACATTGCCCCCCACACACCAAAGGCACTATAAGACTAGCCTCACCCGCACACAAAGCCACTTGCCCAGAAGAGGGAGAGCTCTGGGTAGCATACCCGAGGAAGTTCTAAGTGACATTGGTTTGACCATCCTTACATCAAACTAGGACAGCTGGCAACTATGTGAATATGTGCCTCTATGACCACAATTGACTTATATTTTACCAGAAGCCTTATCCAATAAATACTAGATATACTAAAACAATACAATTATTTGAGCTACTAATGACTTTGATTTAGTTAGGATATTGGATATAAAAGGGTATTTTTTTTCTGTTAAATCTCATTCATCGTTCTTCTAAATTGTTGTTGGAACTCTTTGGAGAGGAAATAGAACTCAAAAATAGCAAACAGTTAGATATTCTTTCCCAAACAAATATCATTTCTCGTGATTTCGGTTTTGTTTCAAAACACAAAAAAAGATCTTATTTTTGAATCTTTCATTTTTATTTTTACCAAATTTCTGCTGCCACGTTTCCCTTTTTAGCTCTCGTTCATGCATGGAAATGTCAGCTGTCTGTTTTTAACAGATTGTTTAATCAGTTTCATTTATCCAGAGACCTTTGATTGTCATCTAAAATTTGTTGTTATACACTGAAACAGATAAGAGCAAGTGATTAGCTAAGTTAGTTTTATTAAAAGAATGACTGGTTCTCTTGCATTTCAAATATAATCTACTAATCACAAACACCATATAATTTTTATGGTTTATTAATATTATTTTTTATATAAAATATATTGCTTGGGCTTAATTCACTTTTCTCCAAATAGTGCTTTGACCTCAAATTATTATTTAGGGATCCTGTTTTTGTAGTTCAATGGTTTATTTTATCTAGAAAGAATAATCAACAAACGGGAAGCATACTCTAAGAAATATATAAATACAAATGCTGGGGTGCTGCTAAAATGGCCGTATTGCTTACCATTGAGCTGAATCAATGGCGCTGCATCGGTTGGAGGAAAGAAAAGAAAGAGAAGAGATGCCATAGAAACATTTAGATACTTAAAGGGATTTAACTAAGTACTGGAGTGACGCTTATTTCAAAGGAGGAGAAATATTTTAATCTAAAACTAGAGGGTAAGAGGCTTAGACGTAATGCAAGGAAGTTTTACTGTACTGAGATGGTGATAGATAAGTGGAAAAGCCTCCCAACAGAAGTGGTGGAGACTAACAGAGTGGGGGAATTTAAACATGCAATAGGCACAAAGCCATCTTGAATTTTAAGACACCTAATATGACAATTCAAGATCACAAACTGATGAGCAGACTAGATGGGCCAAATGGTTCTTATCTGCCAAATACTGATTTAACCTCAAATTGATCTTTAGGGGTTTTCATTAGTAGATTAGTGGTTTATTTTATCTACTACAAGCATATATCTAATTGTTACATGACATACATGAAGTCATTCGTTGATGTTGACACCTTATATAGATGTAAGAAAATATAGGCCAAACACAAACTTCGATCGGGAACAACACATAAATATGTATGTGCGTCAAAAATAGGCAGAGTCACTTAGATGTAAACGAAGGTGAAACATTTAATACGAACAAAAATAGACGAAGAATATAAAAAGAAGATAACAAAAATACGAAACAAGTCTTACAAAACCTTGGAAGGAATTTAGTTCATGACATCTCTCCTATGCATTCCAGAGGATGGAGGGAGGGAGTGTTGGGACGTGAAGTGTCCATGGATGGCAAGTACATCTTCTCTTGACCTCTCTTCCCATGCCTCTCCATGTCTTACACAGGCCTAGCTTATGTGTGCCTTGGATAGTGATGTCAGTCTATTGGTCTTCACCTAATTGGGTAAACAGCTCACTAAGATCTTTACGTCTAAACCCTATTTTAGGTGGTCACTGTAAGCCTACTGTAATGCCCTTTTACAGTTACAACTACCATGCATTAACAAGTTACCATCCTATCTATAGACTGCCTGTTCAGCAAATCCTTCATTCCATAATTAAGGTCAAGGAAACCTTGAAGCCTACCATTGAAACATATTAATATATCTTAATTATCATTTATTTATGCCCAATAATTACATATCTTTGACTATTGCCTATACTAATAATTTCATATGGTCCTTTATCATATACTTAAGGTTAGAAGAGATGTTAAATGTGTTAGAATATTTTACAATAGACCAGTATATAAAAATCTAGAAATGAGATGGAATGAGGAAGAGATCTTTGAGGTCCACGTTGCTTTTTCTATGTTGGTCCAATAAAAGCTATCAACTTTGAATGAAAGCTCCATCTTCACTTACGCTAATATGGCTAAATCCATGTATACTGTGTACAGTCTGACTCATGCAGACTAGATCTAAGTCTAAAACATATTCCACTGTCCAACATTCCCATTTTAGGGGCACTTACAAGCCAGATTAAACCCTGTTTTTGCCTTTTATATTAACCTATTTATCAATTTTATTCACAACTCTCATGTTACCATGACAATTCATGCAAAAAGAGGGATGGCATGAATATTTTAAATGAGAATTTGACAACGTAATACATATTTCAATATAATGAATATAGAAACCCTGCAGATTAACAAAACGATATTTATAGAACAAAATACTAAAATGTTATCTTGGTCACATGCAAAAAAAAATGTTTACTGTATCATTCCTCAACCTCGGAGACCTCCTTAAGAAGGTGCAAAAAGGAAACAAGTCCTGTGCTAGTTAAAGTGCAGTGCTAATAAATATAATATAACTATAAATATAATATAAGATAACTATAATACTGTATCAATTAAATCAGTGATTAAGTGTAATATAAATTAATACATGTATAGATATTGAATAACTAATACTATAAAAAATAGTATACAATATATACATATATATATATCTAAATATATAGCTGATCAACAGATCAATAATGTATATAGCTAATTTGTGAATAGGTCAAATATTTTGAATAAATTAATTAATAAGAAGGTACTTGGGGCTCTCCAACACAAATTAAAACCTAGGAAGAGAACAAGAATGATGAAATTATCTCAGGATAGGGAGACAAGAAGCAGAAGTGCTGATGGCCTGTAGAACCAGACATCAGAGGACATTCTTACAGGTGTCCTTCTCAATGGTGTATTCTCTCCTAGGCCAACTGGGCCTAGGGTGTCAGATCTAGAGGGAATGTCAGCCTCCGGGCCACATCATCCATGGGCTTGATTGTCCTTCCTAGCTTATACTTTTTAACACAGCTGTTAATGGGGCAGTTGACATGATGACAAACCTCCCTTGAAACCAGATCATTGATACAATGTAGGTTTGTGAAAATGAACATAGCTTCTTTTACTTATAAGTTAATGCAGAGCACTGGGATAAGATGACATGTCCCACCGCTTGGCAACGGTCAATGGAGGAGGAAAACGAGGGTAGTTCTGGAGGGAGCAGCCCTGGGTCAGGCCTAGC
>VKOC01000010.1:9194328-9205349 GCA_009364415.1 Spea multiplicata
AAAAAAGTTTAAAAGGGCCCTTTCCACAGAACCTGCACTGGTGTGTGTATAAGAGTGTGGTGTTAGCGTGTAAGAGTGTATGGTGTTGCGTGTGTTACTGTATGCCATCAGTGTGAGTGTATGTCAGCATTGAGTGTATATTAATGTACAGCAGAAGCATGCATGAGCATACGTTGTTAGCGTGTGACTGAGCATATGATTTTAGCATGTGTGTGCCTGTTACTGTATGACGTTAGAGTGTTAAAGTGTATGTTAATTACAAATTATTTATCAATTATTAACTTGATTTGCTAGAAAATTTAATGTATTCATGTTTTATTTAATTTATTTGAAAAACGTTTTTTTTTTAGTTTTCATTACATATTTTTGGTCAGATATCTTTATTATCGTTAGATACTTCCGATTAATATTTTATACACGACAGAAACATTAAATATATGAAAATAGAAAAATTTAAAAAAAACAAAAAACACAGCTCCTAGATCCAAACCAAATCTCGCAACCCCTGTTTTATCACAACCGCTACTTATAAATAAACCGCACTGTTCTAATTCTGAACATTATTACGCACATATAGACTGCACCGTACTTCAGGGGCCTCTGAGCGTTCGTCACGTCACTTTGTATGACTGAAACTATCCCCGGCATGTAACAAGTTAATCTCCAAAAAGCAATTTTTACACTCCTTTAAACAAGTTCAAAGAGTTCAACTCTTTTCTTCTGGTGATCTAGAAGGCAGCCAAGGAATAAAAACACGGAGTCAATTCTAATTCAGCTTAAAAAAATAATAATAATTTCAACATTAGTGAAATTCGGAGCTCCTATAAAGTATTATTGGCCTAAGTCATGCCCAAGGAGGCTATAAAAAGTACCTAAAACCTTTCTATGTGTATTTTGGGATGATAGATGTATAAAACACTGTCTAGAGGAAGCCGTTGCTTAACTTAACTAGTTGTTTAGGTAATAAAATGACGTTTGGAAGCAAAAATGGTAAATAAATACGGAAGAGTAAAAACCATGAGATGGGGGAAGAATACGCTATATAATTAAAACCTGCTGGCCCCGCTCTTATGTTTGTTAAAGGGACACCGAGTAGTACGTTGCCCCCCCACTGTCTCAATGAGTACCAAACAACAGGTATTCAGTACTTCCTAGCAATCTTTCTCCTGAAGGTCATTCATTAAACTCAACAGAGCCGGATAAATCCTCAGAGCCACGACTCCTTATCCTGTACAGTTACCTATTCTGTGATACCTAGGGGCAATTCTCAGGTGTCATGCAAGGTGCCCATAGTGATGGAATAGTAAGGGTCCTGCATGAATTCCAGACATTGGAACCTTTTTCTTAGGCCAGATCACGACATAAGTGTTATCTGGGAAGCTTGCCAGGCGGGCCAGGATGGGCATCTTCAAATAACACCGGATGTCCTGCCTTGGGTGTCATAAAATGTTACAGGGCACCAGGCACACAGGGGAGGATGGTATATAGTCCATAGTAGAATCGTAACATGAAGATGTTCTGTCTGCCGACAGTGTGTCCTCATGAATGATAGGAAACGAGGCAGGAGGGGGTTAAACAGGGCCTAAGAAATAACAATGGGTGACCTCGCTGACAGGTAGATAAGGAGCGTCTGGTACCTGTACGGTGCTTTACGACCCAACTCATTAGATGCGTCCCCCCTCCTCATGTGACAGCGAACGGGGGTCTCCTAGAGACAAAGACATTCCTAGAAGACCTGGAACCTGAGAGTAAAACTTCTGGACGAGGGACTGTAAGAGATTCCCGTGGATTATGTTTGTTTTGTTACATTTTCTGTGTTTTATGTTTATCTTGCTGTTTTCTATGTGTTTTTTTGCGTGTCCTCTGTAACCAATACTTTTGTATAAGCGCTGTGACCATTCACGCTCAGATTAAACATAAATTAATCAGTCTTTGTGCTTTAATTATGAACTTGTAGCTTTCAAGATAGCTGGAATCTGGAATTATCACATGACATTTTTTCTTTTTTTTGGAAAGTTTCACCTTTTTTGACCAAATTAGGTTTTTATAGAGTCTAAGTTGTTCCGGGGGTTACCGAGGCCTCCTTGGGTATTTTTAAACATTAAATAGAACTTCCATTGTTTGGTAAAGACCCCTCAGAGGAACAAAGAGACGGATCAAAGCACTAGCGATAAGGTAACAGCTAGCTGCAT
Organism: Spea multiplicata; assembly: GCA_009364415.1. Lineage (NCBI taxonomy): Eukaryota > Metazoa > Chordata > Amphibia > Anura > Pelobatidae > Spea > Spea multiplicata. The sequence continues at coordinate 9,196,521 of VKOC01000010.1, forward strand.
CAGAACTACAGTTGCCTATAATAGTCCGAATTCCTTAAAACCCCCAAAAAGTGTCATTTATACAAGATTTTTTGCATGCTAGGGATAAAACCTTTTACTTTCATTTACATGCGAGAAATGGTTATTGTGGTAATACTTTTTTTTAATGGACATTTTTTAACGTGTCCACCCCCTTGGAAAGTGGTCCCCAGACTTTAAAAGTTTGGGAAGCAATGGAGTAAAATACAGAAAGGAGAAAGAGTGGTTAACAAATGGTGTAAGTAACTACAGGCATAGTAGTCAAAAGCATCGCCAAAAATCTAGGGTTTCTGTTGTGACCGTAACATACAAACATGTAGACATGTAGAACACACACGTAGAGCGGCAAATCCATGTTCTAACTGTAATCATGTATGACTTTAACCATGGCCATCATGCGGACCATTGTTTCCAGGACACACGTTTCCGCTGACCTCATGTAAAAGGCTGCCCTGTGGCACGTGGACGTGTAACCGAGTAACAGATTCCCTCTATGAGCTCATACTCCACGCATACCGGAGGACAGCAGTTTACATGACATTGTGGAAATCATGGCCGATGAGGTCACCGCAGGGCGAGTCACGTTGTTTCACACAGATCCTTCGGCTGCCCCCCCCCCCGTACAATATGCCAATATGGCAGAACTTTTATTTCAAACACAGAATCTGACTGCAGATAAGAAGCATTCGGCTCATCTAATTGGCTTGATTTTTTCCCCTGATATAAAGACTGAGGCCTTAATCAACCACGGGGGGGGGGGTTGTTCGCGTGTTAAATTCAAGAGCGCATCCATGTTTAAATTCCCTCATTTAACACTTCTGCTGAGAAGCTTTGCCACTTATCTACCACCCCTTCAGTAAAGTAAAACTTCCTTTCATTACATTTAAGCCTCTGACATCTCCCCTCCTCTGAAATAAACTTCCTTCCTGTACTTTTAAACCCCTTTATTTAAACATTTCTATAACATCCTCTCCCTCGCTCTTTCCTATTCGTATTCAGACGTCTTGGTCCTTCCTGGTTTTTTATTTTTATCCTATAGAGGGATAATAATGTTTTGCGAGCATCTGTGCATTTAGTCTTCCACAAATTCATACAGAAAGCAATTTGCATGGCAGAGGAGGGGCAGAGTAAATAAAAATCGGCAGGTGATGCTGTTTGTGGGAGAAGGAAAGGGGAAACGTCAGGAGGTCAACGAGGAGACAGCAGCCACAACCTGCGGATACAGAGCTAGCCTTAAGACCGGGAAAGGTAAGGTCTTCAACTACTTTAAAGGCGGTTGCTGATCCTAATCTGCTGTAACACACAGCAAACTCAGGCCAGAAATAGAAGATGTGGAGCGTCTACAGCGATTAGAAAGTTGCCCTAAATTAGAACTCCCTGTTTAGTTAACATGGGCCTGGCAGCACAGGATTGCGTTCCACCGTCGGTCAATCTGCCTTTCATCTCATACCTCATAAAATAAAAACAGAGTGAAATATTCTCTAGTGCATAATCACACCGACCCAAGAGCGATGGAACATTGGGAAAAAAAAATGTATTTACAAATAAACCTAACTTGAGACCCGACCAGTCACCTTGGCAACATTACCGATCGATGCCACCTCAATGGAGCAACCAGATGTTTTAATTCAAAAATACAAGGATCAAGTAACCCAGAAAATAAAGTAGAATCATCAACCCTTAATATAACAACGCGGAGCGGGTCTTCATACAACTAAGTAAAGAATGCAGCGGTCCCCAAACTCATGATGTCACAGAGAATGACATTGATGTCATTCGTAGCAATCCGTACGGTGTGAGAAAGTTTTGAACGTTGCGGTTTGGATGAGGCTCGCTTGGGCATCGAGCCGTGCAGCGGGATAAATGATTCAGGATGAAAGGGGCCGGGTATAACCAACACAAAGCAACCTTTTCATATCCCCTGCTGAGGGGCAACGATGCCCATTTTGGGGAAAGAAAGGGCATATTAACATCTGCACCCACGCGCAAGTAGCCACCGGATACAGGTTATCTGCCCCCTCAGGATACAGGTACCCGGTGAGCAGGAACAATGTTGCAGGCCTGAAAAGCATATGGATCTCACCTGTGCTACAGCACACAGGTACAATACCCCTGTGCAAATCAACATACCGATTACGAAATAACCATTCGTGCCCCCTACTAATCCAGAGTACGTCACTGACTTAAACTAAAATATCAATATTCCCCTAACTATGCGCCTCCATGCCCTTGTTTCCTCCTGCCCCCCCTCCTTCTACTCTCAATTGGTACTGCCCACCCCACACGCTTTATTGCAGTGGGCAGAACCAAAGGGGCAACGGAGGGGGATAGCCCGATATACACACACGGAAAAAAACTGCGAGGGAAAAATGAAGAAAAAGAGGAGTGGGAGGGCAAAAAAATAGGGATGAAATACTGCCGGCCTCTCCGGAGATGGACACGTTTGCAGGAACCCCCCTGTGCACCACACGCGAAGGAGAGGAAAAGCAGGGGGAATAAAATCAGATTCATTCATAAGAGATGCCCCGGAAAGGGCTATTTGCCCGCCAGACACACAGAGGGGGGATGCGGACTAACAGAAAACGCAGCAAATTAAAAGTTAAGGGGAGAACTTACCTAAAATGGCCACTGCAGCAGCCAAAATACAAACAGCTATTATTTGGTGAAGTTTAGCACAAGACACCCTGCAAGGACACCCTAACATGGCTATGGAACGCCTCCTCTCTATTCTCACTGGCTGTCTCGGTGGCAGGCACCGAATATGCGCAATCGTGATTGGCGTTCGGCTTGTCAAACAAGTGGTGGTCGTTTCAAGGGCGGTTGCAGCGTGGTTGTGCTTTACTCCATTGTGCTGCTATTTGCATGTATGAGCTGGGCTCTGTGATTGGCTGAGGGGACAGTGGGTCTTGTGGGGGTGCAGAGTGAGAGACGAGGGGAGGGAGGACTCAGGGGGTTCCTGCTGGATATTTGAGCTCCTTTTTTTTCCTCTTGGATTCACACTAATCTTTATCATGCGTTTCAGGCCAGGTGTGACCATCTTACACATGCATATAGTGCTCAGGGGTCTGTGTTTTAGATACCTGAATGCCCATATAATAAAGGATGCCTACCGTACATCATGCGTGTTTAGAGTTAACATGTTACATGCGTGAAGTGACTTCCCTGTAGGTGCATATATCAGCCAGGCCTGTGACGTCCATAGGGCATGAGTGGCAATGCCCCCGTGCCCCTCTCGGATGTGATGTCAGGATATGGCGGCAGCGCCAACCCTGCCCCTGGCAGCGAGTGCCCAAGTTACAGTTCTGGCGCAAACCATGGGTTCATGTAAAGCACCTAGTGACAGGGTTCTTGGCATCATGCATCGGGTACATGAAGTATATTAGGCATATTACCCCTAGGGAGACAGATCTAAAGTGGTGGCAGCCCCTAGGCTTCTCTCCTATGAGCAGATCCCCTTATTGGGCCTAAACTCCCTTTGCCCCTCTTTCGATGGTAATGTTCCTCCTTTCAGGATGGTTTGAGCGCATGGATATACCCTGCTGCTCTACAGCCCTAAAATGATCAATGTTTAGAAGCGAAGCAGAAATGAGTTCATAACTTAACTGTGTAAACACGCAATGGTTTTGTTCCATTGTATCAATAAGTCCTCGATATAAAAAAATAAATAAATTGTGAAGGAGACAAAAAGAAGCCTTCTTGTCTGGGCTGCCATTTTGTTTAGAAGCAATATGGGGGACATATGAGCTCAGTGCGTCTTTGTAGCTGGGTATGAAAATTTCCATTTTCCATTAGAAAATTCAGTCGCTGAGTAGAAAAGTTATTTTTTTCACCGTACATTGGAGGGAGCAGGAATATTTTTTTCAAGACTGGTTGTAGCTATGCATTCCTCCCAGCATTATGAATAGCCAACAAGGGAACCTCTCGATTAACTTGAAACATTAACGCAGAGGTCTCTGACCATGTCGCTGCTTCCTGCTTATTTTCAGGTCTCGGTACTGAGATATGATGTCATATCCAAGCTGTCTGCTTCTTTCATGTGTGTAGGGACTACAAGAGTAAGGGAGATAGGGACAAATGTATTGGGACACCTGACCATTACACCATCAGGGACTTTTATGACATCAAATCCTAAATACAAAGACATTAATATGTAGTTGTGAGAATTTTGCCCATTCATCCAGTAGAGCATTTATGAGGTCAGACACTGATGTTGGATGAGAAGGCCTTGCTTGCAATCTCTGTTCCAGTTCATCCTAAAGGTGTTCGATGGGGTTGAGGTCAGGGCTCTGTGCAGCCAGTAAAGCTCCTCCACACCAAACTCTTTACGGCCCTTGTTTTGTGCAGTGGGGCGCAGTAATGCCGGAATAGAAAAGGGCCGTCTCCAAACTGGTTTCACAAAGTTGGAAGCATAGCATTGCCCAAAACGTCTTGGTAGGTCCCCTTCAGCATACCCTCTGTTGGTGTAATGATCAATTGTCCCAATACTTTTGTCCAGATAATGTATGTTCAATTAGGACTAACACCGGCTGGATAAAGTACCTATCAAGTGACATGTGGATTTTTCAGTATATAAGAGACAGTATAAAGTGCTTGTTCTCCCTGGTACTAAGTGCTTGGTTACTTGGTTGGCTTGTGCTGTCTATTTAGCATTCCAGATTCAGTTTGGTTCCTGTTACCAACCCTTGGTTTGTGACTTTGGAGTAAGCTTGCTTAGCTATGACCCTGACCTCTGGCCTTGGTACTGGATTGGCGTTTATCTCAACCTTGGAACTTGGAATACTCCTGTGCCGCTGGCATTCTGTATTACATTAGATTTGCTACGGCTAAGCCTGTACCTACTGCCTCTACTCCGCGACCTGGGTTCCACCAGTTTTACTGACGGTAACCTTATGATCACGAAAGAACTGGCACCACACTTTTCGTTAATTTCATGAACCAACCCTACAGCAGATGTCCATATTATTGGCTTCGTACATTTAATTTTAACTACAGTGCCACAACGTCAGAAAGTTGCGAAAAGCAAGATAGTAGACATTGAGAGGTAGATGGAATTAAAAGTAATTTTGTGCTTTCTGTAGAAATGTCCGGATACATCAGAATACTTATGTTCGTAGAACAAATAAAGGAACATCGCACGAAATTCTAATCGGACTCTCTACCAGGCAAGGGCAGTGGATGAGGATGACAAATATCTCTTTAAGTACAAGGCACGCTATGCTAATCAGGTCGCACAATGGCTCTTCATCAGATATATGATCCCCGGTATATCACCTTACAATTTATAATTTATCACAGATGTGTTAGTCTTAATAGAGAGTTTATATCACACATCAGAATGTTTGTGATGGAGATTAAACAATAGTAAAGACCATTCTTACCATGTCATGTTGGTCCGAGCAGAAAGTTTGGAAGGTTACTTATCCTAGGAACGGATGATGTTTCTGGAATCTGTTTTTTACTGCATATTTTTTTACTTGCCCGTGAAAGCCCTTTCTCCCGTCTTGCTTTAGCTCACCTTTCCTGGTCCATCTCCTGCTTTCAGACAATACTAGTGTGGCCGGTCCATCGCTAACAGTGGCACTTTCACTTTCATATTTTTTTATGATATGGGTAGGAATCAAGAAAGAATAGGGTTAGATGTGAAACCAAAATGCTTGTTCAATAGATTTAGCATATTTCCACAACATAGTTTGGTTCGTTTTTTTATTATCTACTGAATAATGTCACTATTTCAGATTAATGTACTTGTGTTTATTGTTTTTAGGTTTTTCTTTGCATTTTATACTTTTGGTTATCTAGCTGAGGAGTCACAGCCCCGAGTGCTCTTATGACCACTGGGGCCACTTTGGCCTTCACTCTCCACATCTTCTCTAGTTCTTCTTTCAGGTCCTGGTACTTCTCCAGCTTCTCATACTCCTTCTTTCACTTGGCACCTCTACAGCTCACTAATGTGCTCTCTGATGCTGAGGTTTTCATCCTGGATGATGGCTTTGACACTTACCAGACCCCGTCCGCCTTCTTTCCGGCTGGTGTACAGTCTCTGGGTGTTGGACTCTGTACATTGTGTGTAGCTTCTGGGTCTTCACATCGGCAGCCTTCTTTCAACAGCTCACTATGCCGGCCCATTTTAAGCTTTCTGACAGAGGCAGTCAGGTGTTCATTTAATAGCTTATGTTTGGTAGATGCCATTTACATGTACTAAAAAATGGAAAATGAAAAAACATTGGATTGATGTGATGGGTGGTCTTCTGCTGAATTCAGTAAAGGTGACCTTGCCTACAAAAGTAACCTCTTTCTCTCCTCCTTTTGCTTGGTATGCCTTTGGTCTATTCTTCCTCGTCATCAGAGAGATGATCAGAACAAGATATTGAGGTTAAATATTATTATTATTATCTTTTATTTATATAGCGCCAACAGTTTACGCAGCGCGTATATTTTAGGTTTCGGCTGCTACTTGTACAATGCTCGTATACCTAGATCTAAGTGATGGGCCACCAAGTGGTCCAGCAATGGATAAGCCAGACCCAGAAGCCCACTTTGTACATTGCACTGGCTCGCACAGCTATATATAATTGTATGGTATTGCAGATTTTTAGCATTTATTCTCCCCAAGGCAGATTTGTTTCATGGATCACCTTGTTCTCTTATTTATTGGTATGCCTTTCCTCTTTAAACCAGCAGGCAGTGTTATTTCATTAAAACAGCTGGCCAGCTTCACTGTGTATTATGAAAGTTCAACCCTTGTGAATTTACATTGGGAGATTATAAAATTGTCCTCGCCTGTTAAAATATGCATCATTCAGGGCCAGCTCTACAGTCCTGGAAACGCACTACAAAGTTCTGATTTAGTGGAAAAAACCCATTTGCTCTTCGGCTGTCATGTCCGGCACACAACACAAAATTTAAGGGTGGAGAAAAACTCTGACCGCCTCTGATTAAATAATCCATGTTTGATGTTAGTGTTGCCATTGATTCTGTTCTGAAGCAGCCCATATTATTCGCCATATCATGATATAGGTCTTATGCCCATGGTCAACGATGGACCCAAGGACGCATTCATTTAACTAAATATTTCACACCTAATCCGTGCCATCACAAAGAGGGGAGATTTCAGGAGAGCTGAGTACTTAAACCAGCACTACATCTCCAATTCTAGGGCTGAAGACACAGCTCCTTTGCTAAAAAAAAATAAAAATGTATATTTTAATAAAATAAGAGGCTTTGTGGCCAGGACATAAACTGGAATAAAGCCAGGTATTAATGGGTGAAGGTTACTAAAGTAGGTGGAGTAGAAGGCATGATGTGGGTACAGCTACTGCTCAGCACCGTTGCTTTGGCCTCCTTTTGTCCCCTTGTCGGTCTTTGAGGAATCTCAGGAATCCAGAGCCAGATTAAGGGCTACTTAATCATTTATGATATGGTTTTAAGGGAATCCTTAGGAAAATATGATACTCCAGATTTCTCCTTGTTGCTTCTCCTCTCTATATGTACAAAAGGCAGCGCTTATATGACCAACATGAGTTGCAGACTTGTTGGCTCCTTTTGGTTCCGTAGTCGAGTGTTTTAAGTCTCACTAGCGATACGATTCTAAGGATTCGACAAGAAAAAAAATAAGGAAGTAGTTTAGTTGAGAGAGAAACCTCGCAATAATGTAAAGATTTCATTGTTCATTGTATTGATTCTATTTTTTCCCTTCGTTCTGTGCTGGTCCCTTTGCCCTGTTCTGCATTCACTCTGTTCTTCACATCATTGGCAGCTTACATAGAACGCATTCCAGTTCTGCATCTGTCTCTCCTCCGTGCTGGGATTTTATGCAGATCGGATCGCTTGGTCGTTACCAGAATTTTCATACTGCAGAGAGAGCCATTTTGTCTGATGGGAGATTGACGGGAGACGGAGGCGATATTTGTAATTGTACACACTTTTTATTATGAAATACCGATACAGTATATGTGAGTCTTGCTTAAGTTATTGTCGAGGGATATGTGCATTCTCTTTGGCTGAGTAAGCGTATTAACATATCCCTTGTGATGATGAATTGCGTTGTGTTGGAACTAGTGTGGCTAAGATCACTATTTTTAAAATAATATTCCGCTCCAGTCCTGTTTTCAAGTAAGATGCGAATCAATGCAGGCATTCTTTTGTTGTTAAAGTTAGATGGTAAGTCTTCTGTCTCATGGAACTCCGCCCCCAGCTGCTTGCACTGAAAACAGGGAGCGTTCATCGGTAACTTTCTTGCACATGCTCAGTAGCTTGCCCATCCTAGTTAAGCCAATCACATCTATGCTATCTGAGCACTGATGTTTTGCTAGAATGCATGCGATTGGCTGCTGCTTCTCCCACCGATTTCAGCTCAGCTCTTATTGAATGAAATGGGAGTGGTACTGAGCATGTGCAGAAAGCACGCTCCCAGGTTTCAGTAAAGGAGGTGAATAGAGAAGTCTGATTTTCCTTTAGCTATATTAAAACTAATGAATGGCATGTAGCTATATATAATTCCTTTTTTTTTTGGAAAGCAATTTAATTGTTAAATTAAGTTTAAATAAAAAGTATTTCAGAATCTGTAAATTGAAAATGTATTTATTTTAATTATTTTACTTTTAAATCCCCACCTCTAGGAGACAGCATCACTCTCTCTGTTGCCCAGCGTTGTAATCAATCCAAATCATAGTTACAACAATCTACATTAAAGCGCCATAGGAAAAGTAAGCTCTTTGTTGCCCATATCATTGGGGGGGTTACGGCAATGTGCCTTTAAATGTTATGGCGGTCTGTCCTCCATATTGTATGAGACATTTGTGGCCTTTTTTG
>VKOC01000010.1:9213640-9223884 GCA_009364415.1 Spea multiplicata
TTCTAAAAACGAATAGCACAAAAAAAAAATGAAAATACAAGCTTCACAATAAATATATTCAGATTCTAATTGAGGTGTTATACTGCCAGACCTTACAATGGGAGACATGAATAATAGTGATAATTTAATTCTATACATTCTGTTCTGTGTCCAGCAAAATGGTAACAAATTGAGTCATGGATCTTATAAATATAGTTTAGTTGAAACCAGGGCCACCATCATGCTTAACGCCTTGTATTAACATACTTACACATACATACAGTAAAATAGTTACACACAAACTATACTAACATACTTGCACACACATACTATAACGTATTTTCACGCACACTAACATACTTACACAGTAACAAAGATACTAACACACAAATGATCTAACATACTTATACACACACATACCCACAAAAACAGTACCATACAGACTCATATACTCACACTAACATACTTGCAAACATACAGAAACATCCTTACACAGACTAACATCCTTACACACACACTAACATACACACATACAGACACACATTTACACACACTAACATATTTAGTATGTAATACACACTGTATTTATACTTACACACACACTTACCTTTGTCGGCTCTTCTGCTCCCTTTAAAGTCCTGGCTCGCTATGTCTGACGGCCGGAAATATGACCTGGCATCCTTGCGGCCCAGCAGGGGGCCAGGTTGTACCCCACATGTACCCCATGATCGCCCTGGTTGAAATGACCAAAAATATTCTGAGCTATTAGCTTTGATTAATACACCCAAACACTACAAAAATGAAAATAAGAGGGGGGTTTTTAAGGCCGTCCTAATTCTCGAGCCATATTTTCCTCATAATAATTCCTTATAATAATCTTTATATGTGATCAATAATTCCAATGGCATAAGCGTGGACTCATTATTTAACTTCATAGCTATAGCACTTGGAAATTTTTTGCACTTGGAAAATTGAGTTTTGTGTTAAGTAGTGTCAGGGTGGTGAATGACGAGTAAAGATAATTTAGTATGAATATTTTTTTTATGGAATCAGGCCAAATGAATGGCATTGACATGTGAACAATGTAGGAGGTTTGATTTAGACGCATATATTTAAACATTTTACATATTTTAGTAATTATGAATATCAATATTATTCTCTCTGCAAAGCAAGAGAGCTCTTCTTTCCCTCCTCTGCCTGATCTAGGATTCCGGAAAGCACAATTAGTGTAGTCGTATATAATCCCTTTAACGCGTATAATCCCTGGTGAATTAAAGGAACAGTTGTGTCAATTGTTTGGCTGATCTGCTGTTGACCGGGAAGGATGGGTGCCATGGGGGCTTCAATCTTGAAAAATGCAGCTGGGTAAAACACATCTATTATTATTATTTTTTTTTTTTTTAATTGTTATTATTTATATAGCGCCAACAATTTACGCAGCGCTTAATACAATACATATATTCATAGAGTATGACAAGACGGGAAATGACAAACTAAGACAAACCTATACGTTGAGATTAAATGTTGTCCAGTCAACGCAATCCTGAATGAGTTATGGTCAAGTTTATTGTTATTGATTTATATATTATCGTAATATTCCGTATAATGGGTAGACAGGACATGACAAGTACTGCATTACGCAACTGTTTGGACTTGCAGAACCCAAATATGAAGAGGGACCAACTGAATCGGGTTTACAATCCAGGAGATCATGGAATTGTATGGATTACACGCTCGATGAAAGAAGAACATTTAGACATTTTTAATAGTAATGAAATAAAATTAGTTCCCGAAAAGGAAGTCTTTGAATGACTCTCGGGCTTCTTCATGTTCCTCGTGTTTGATGGCTTGTAAAGCCCTTGGAGTTGATTTGTTTTGTGTAGAATTTGAGTCCTTCATTAAGTAAATTGAGAAATAAAGCTGATTTTGTTAAAAGCCAACAAAATTGTATGGCAGTAGACTATACAAAATCCCCTGCCCCCCTCCGAACTCGGATCCTACGCATCAGGCTTGATCCACAGTAGGAAGAGGTAGAGAAAAATGCTACAAAAAAAGAGTCTGAAGTCCTAATATTGAAAATGAAAGGGTCGATGACTTATAATTTGATGATATGACATTAGAGTGTATTACGTTACTGAGTGAGCGGTGGAAATTTAGAAGCATCACCTAGTGGAAGTAGCAGAGATTAACCCCTTAAGGACAATGGACGGTCCCTAAACCCATTGAAAACCATACATGTACAGGCTTTGTCATTAAGGGGGTTAATACAGTGGAGAGGTTTCCTCTTATATAGGATATATATAGGGCTGTTCTGAATATAAGACCAAATTAGAATAAATTGACAGCCTACAGGGGCCAAATTGCTTTTTGTTGGTTTTTTTTACACTAAATAGTTTTACTTTGCCTGGAAACATTATTTATCCTCAGTTGAATCATCCTAATGGAATAGTACCACTTGCTCGCCCACGACTGGCTAAAAGTCTCATAACAGAAGTATAAACATGTTTTATTTTAATGTATTGACTTATTTACTCTTGATAGCACAACACGCGCATGTTGAAGGACGAGTGCAGGAGTAAACATCATAATATACACAGAGAAGCGTATCACTTCTGTATTTTAAATAAATCTGTGAATGCATCTCCAGTTGAATAAAAATAGCAGCCAGTTTGCCATTTCAAGTGGATCTGCTGCTTATGAAATCTAAACATTAATCAACTGAGCATCATAAACGCCCTACATTGTGTATAATGATTTTTATCTCCCCTTTTTTAATTTGCTATTAATATAAAGTGATTTTTTATTATTATTGCTATTATTATCTTTTTTTTACACAGCACTTCTGATAGATTTGAGAGACAGACCGAAACATTAGGTAAAGAAGGTCCTGCTCACAAACTTACAGTTGTTATTATTATTCTTATTATTATTACACTATGGTTATTACAGTTATTATAGTATAAAAAATTCTAACCTCTAACGACCATTGACGTGCTTTTCAAATGTGGCGGCGCCCTGCAGGTGTTGCTTAAATGCCTCAATATCAAGGCATTCAGTAACACCAAAAAAGACACAGGAGCGATCAGAAGTACCGTATTGGAAGCCAGCATGCCTTTCCCAAGATGGTGGCGCCCTACTTCTGGCCAGAGCCAATGAACGTAAAAAGGTTCCAAGAGGGTCTGTCCAGGCCCTCCTGAGACATCAGGACTGCTCCCCCTGCAGTCTGATCACGGGTACTGCGATCAGCAATGCAGGGCAATATGTAAATATATTACATATTAAAAAAAATAAATAAAAGTAAATGATCTTGTAAGAACAATCTTAAAAATACTACTTCTAGTGATATCCCACCATTTATATCATAAGGGAAACCATCCAGTTGTAAGAAAATGTAAACAAATACAAATGTAAACAAAAAGTATAAATTGGTGCCCAAACACCCCGTGCCCCTCCCACTAGAAATATACATTGAAAATAACCTTTTTACCATATTTTTTTATTTTATAATTATATATATCCAATAATGGTGTTTAAAGAAAGCCCTTCTATATATCCAATAATGGTGTTTAAAGAAAGCCCTTCTTGTCCTGAAAAAAATATATATTATTAGTGTTGGTACAGTAAATGAAAGAGAAAAAAATGACAGCTAAACACAAAAAAAACACTTAGTGGAATAAAGTGACACTTCTGTATTTCATTAAACGTCTGTCTTTAGGAAGTAGTCCATGTACGGTTTTTGATATTAGCTTAGTGTGATGTGGGTAGCTGAGGGCTGTGAGAGTGGAAGCTGTTATAGGAACCAACTACATATTAATGTCTTGCTATAACAGTCAGTTGTCCCTTATATACAGTTTGTGACACACAATGACACAATGACTCCCAATAGACTTGATAAACATGCATTCAAATACCGACATACACACACACACACACATACACTGACACTTCTAGATATTCATATACAAACACAAAACCATTATTACTATTATTTTTCTTAATCTATAGGGCACCCCCCTTTCATAAAGTTTCTGTAGAAGGAAGGAGGTCTTGTATCACGTGGTAAGTGGACGGACCAGGACATGTCTGGCATTGCGTGGCAGGCAGGTCCTGGTAAGGGAGGTTGCGTTGGGATAGGACATCATCCGCCATGCTCTCTGCCCCACAAAGACCTGCACTGATGGTCACCCAAAGGTGGCTGAAGGAAGCTCAAACCCCGGGCTCCTTCTGCCATTGTAGGTGGTTGTCACAGTAGTCACGTGGCATCCTGTGACACCACACGGGTCGCACAACCGGCCCGGCACGTGCTGTATCTTGTATGAGAACTCCACACCACATATGCGTGATATATTCATGGCGCAACCACCCACTGTGACAGTGCTGTTACATCTGCTCACTTGCAACAGATTTTAAAGTAAAAAGTATTGTAAACAATCGTATTGCTTGCCAATGCTCCCACGCAGCCTAAATCTCAATCGCTTGCAAACCAAACTATTGACGAAAAGTGTAAGCGTATGATATACTGTAATAGGGTCTTTGAGACTGTGTCTGCTAGCCATTTTACTTTATATAAAAAAAAATTATTTTTATTGCATTTTTAAGTTATTAGGAGCTTGAGGAAACTGGAAAACTAGCTGTTTTTGTTTTTTTAGAAACAGTATTTCACTGTTAATGATTTTTATAGTAGACACAGCACTTTTTAAATGTACAATCCATACTCGCCTTAGGCAAGCATTTATCACTCGGGTTGGTTTGTTTTGCGGAAGAGGAAATGAGTGCAAATATTCAATGTAGGCTCTTTCAGCAGAAAAAAAAATGAGGATAGAAAAAAAAATCTAATTTCAGCTCGTCTTCAGATATATTAAAACAGACTTCACATTTCTTGTTTTAAAACCCTTGCTATGATCATTTATAAGACATGGCTTACCCCCTACTGTATTCTAATTCCGCACGATACGATAAGGTCAGGTGCGTGGTGGCATATAATATTATTAATTATTAATATTAATATGGGCATATTAAATGCCCATACCTTACCGTGTCTATTTTAAAGTTTTGTACACCTGATTTTTGCTTGTGTCTCACCCACAAAACTATTAAAAACATTTAATTAACATGTAATTCCTTAATAAAAAGAAAATACCAGGTCTATGGGTGGTATATCCTACTATGTTTATGCTCTTCTGTTATGTGAGTGATTCCTGGTGCTTTGTATACGTTCTTAAAGAAAACATGCATTTCAATGTATACTTATTATTCACAGATGTATAAATGAGATAATGTCATGATGATGTCAGAATGATACATACTGCGATTATTGAAATAGATGTTAGAAACTAATGGATGCTTTTAGAAATGTTAACATGTCATCCAGTGATTTGCATTATATAGTTTATATATATATATATATATATTATATATATATGTATGTATATATTATGTGTGTGTGTGTTGTATATATATATATATATATATAATTAAAAAACCACCTGGTGTGTTTGATCAATGGATTATTTTAAAATCCTACATGTTTTCTCCTCTTTGTCTACAGAACACATAACGCACCTAGAAGTTTATATTGCAGCACTGGAAAAGTTATCCTTAAACTGCAGGGACAATGGAGAAGAAGCTTTGAGCAACGCCTTTAACGCTTTTGCAGAATTGTACAAGGAATTGTTGACCCCTATGAAAAATGTGGTGAGTTGCTTTGAACTGCCTGCAATTTACCCTACCATGTTTTATTTTGCTGGTCAGGATAATAAACTGTGATATGACCCCTACTGTATCTAACTTTCTGTGTCCGTTAAAGGGTTAGCTGCGAAATTTAATGGTACATCGCAAAGTTTCCGAGACCTTTCCTTCTGTAGTTGTGTAACCGCGGCTTCCCAAGATGAGCATGAGTTTGGATTTGGCTTGTGCCACTCATTACCTGGCTCGCTTACCCTTAGCTTGTCTTAGACCGTTGACCTTGCCCAATGCTGGGAATACATTTTTTGGCTGCCCATGATCCAAACTTAAACTTAGAAGTTTATGGTAGAATAGAATGGGTGATTTGCTGGTGGGATTCCTTCTACAAATCTGTCCTTCCCAATACATCAGCTACACTATATTTCCACCGCTTTGGAATCAAAGCATCTCAAGAAACACCGTGTGTAACTTTGCGCTTCAATATATTTTGAGTATGGCTTATCACAACCATGTCAATAACAGCTATTTTCAGAATGGAAGAATAATAATTGACGTGTGCTGTTTGTGTAACACAACTCGAGTCAAGACACAAAATTATCGGCCGGTGATTATCTACTTTATTCAGTTATCTCCAGATGTATAGTCACATTGTTTGAGATCAACAGCAAAAAAGGTTTGGATAATGGGGTCAGTTTTGGTTACACACACCAGCTCCATGTTTGTTTGGTGATGTCATCAGTTTCATCACACTTCTCTATGTAAGATTTAACTGATATTCACGTTGATCAGGCATTCTCTGCAGCTCTGTCTCTAAATTTACTAATTACATATTTCATGCTCCCAGATCCCAGAGGATATAACTTCTCCATTTCTATTTTTTCCAATATATTTAGGCGCACAGTTAGCTAACACAAGTTCACTGACAGGGACAGGTCCAATGGTCTAGATGGTCGATACAAGAACAAGTCAGCTTTTGAGCTCATCTCTTGGTACTCTATACAATTTATACAAGGCCGGCCACCTATCTCTTGGTTTTTGGCACAATATAACAGTTGTACAAGCTTTGATAAGACCAGACAACATTGAAATCAACACTGTTTTATATTGTTATTTTTTTTTACGCAGAAGTGTGATAATTTTGCCTGGATAGACACCATGTTGGGGGGGGTGTTGGGAGTTTGGGGACATTATGTTTTGTTGAGCGATTATTTGGTTTGTACATTTGATTGAAGGAAAATTCGTATAATTTTTGTTAATTTATGAAATGCTCTAATACAAAGTGGATTTTATGTCTCCACATATAATAACGGTATAACATTACAAACAATGCCCGCAACGTATGTTCCAGTTGATCGACACTCCACGGTGTTAATAATATGTTACCTCTTAGCATCTAATAAACCATTTTGAAAAAAAAAAACTTATCGAGCATTATGTTGTACTGTCATAAATTTGCATATTTGTCTCACACAGCTGCAGAGCTTTAATCACAACATTAATTACTTTCTGAACACTCTGGTTAAAGGGGATTTGAAGGAGGTGAAAGGGGTGAGTAACTTACTGCTGACGCTATTCAGCTTGTACTTCTTAACAGAAAAGGCGTGAATGCTTATTCCGTTAGCATTAATCTTAAAAAAAAAAAAGTCTTTCTACATCATTTACAACCTACATTCTGCAGGCAAACCCAAAAGGTGCAGGAATTTAGGATCCTTTGGGGTAACAGAGTTGAAGTTGATACCATTTATTGGGTCAACAAAGAAGGTACATAAGCTCCGAGGTCACGTCTTCAGGAGTGAAAGGATAATTTTGAATATTAACGCAATAAAACCACGTACATGTTTCTTGATTATCTTATCTGTTTAACGTCTTATAATGTATTATTTTATACAAGCAATTATTATTAGAAATAAACCAGATAAACAAAGGTTGAAGAAGGCTCTTCATGTCCTGTGTCCTTCAAAGCTCACTTCAGTTTATTCCTCTCACTGTAAAGACTTCTGTCACTTTATGGCGCCTGGACCCAAGAAGCAAACAGGCATAGCTGGGAACTGTCCAGGTTTGACCCGGAGTCTCCAGATGAAGCCCTACTTCTCGTGGTCATTACCCGGTTCCCCACCTACTCCAAACCCATTTAATGCTATTTTGGTCTAGTCCGCCCCCTCATAAGAGGGAGAGGTACAGGTAGCCTGCCCTCTCCTAAATATACAAACAGGTAGCCTGCTTTTAAAACTACATTGATCCGCTAGCGTTCTAAAATGAGAGGTGAGCCTTTGGCTAACTGAGCATCATGGAATGCCAGAGAGATACTTGTTGGCTGTCTATGTTCTAGGCCTTTGGGTTTTTCCATCAGGGTGACCATGACCCTCTTAATGTTGCCTTGGAATTAGTATTATTTGTTTAATTGGCATTTCCTATTTACAGGACTTGAAGAAACCCTTTGATAAAGCTTGGAAAGACTATGAAAATAAATTGTAAGTTAAACCAAAAAAAATCTGACCAAGACCTTTTCACCATCCTTTTCCCTGCCATGCCAACTCCCACTTTAGTGAATAAACCGCTTTGGTGGTTTCAACGTTAACTGTACATGCTAGATCTCAATTCTTTCTTCTAGTACTAAAATTGAGAAGGAGAAGAGGGAGCTGGCCAAGCAGTATGGCATGGTGCGGAATGAGGTGGCCGGAGGAGAGATTGCTGAAGAGCTGGAGAAAGAGCGAAGGATGTTCCAGTTACAGATGTGTGAAGTACGTTATATGCTCGCCTTTCTTATGAAACCTTTACTGGTCTTCCCTATGCCATACATGTGAATTAATAATGTATATTGGTGAAATGCAGCTCGCAGGTCAACTTGGGAGTAGCCAGGGAACTACCTAATGAGTTTCCTATTGTACATGAATGGCCAGGAAATATTATATTATTATACCTTATATCTGCTTCATGTTATTTAAAGATATGGTTCTTATCTATGCTTTCCTTACTAAGAATTCTTCATAAATACTACCTTCCCAAAATATATCTACTAACTACTAAAAAAAACCTCTACACTGTTTTCTACCCAGTCCATTTTCATGCAACTCTTTTCCTCTAAACCAGGGGTGTCCAACCTGCGGCCCTCCAGCTGCTGCTAGGACTACATCTCCCATACGCCTCAGCCTGCCCCTTAGCTGAAAGCGCATTATGGGAGATGTAGTCCTGCAGCAGCTGGAGGGCCGCAGGTTGGACACCCCTGCTCTAAACCTTTATTTAGCTGTACAACAACTATGCCACAAAGTCCTTGATGTAGCTTCCCCAATATTGTTCCTCTACGGTCTTCCTGGAACTACTCTTGTAATCCTTCCTGTAGTTTACTCCCCAGTTTTCCATGGTTATCGCTCTATATAGTCGCCTGCATCTTAACCACTGCTTTTTTTTCTGGGTTATTTATCTTTCAAATCTTATAGAACCCTTAACTATAATTTGTTCCTTAATGCTTAGTTCAAGTCCTTTTATTTTCAACATTTTATGTTATTTCCCCCGAATATTTTTTTTAAGGTGAGCTGCTATTAAAAAAAAAAAGCATGAAATGTTTTTAACATACCATATTGTTTTTTATTTTTACAATGTATCTAATCAAAGTGAATGAGATCAAAAGCAAGAAAGGAGCAGACTTTTTACAGAACCTCATCAAACACTATACCTCCCAGTGCAAGTAAGGATGTCATATTTAAAACTTACTTACCTGGATGAAAAATCCGGCTAGAAAAGTTACTTTATTAATAAGTTGAGGGTTTTATATATTTTAAGGGACAACCATTTTTGTGTATAATTATAGCAAAAGAGTTGTATACGAGAGTTTAGAATATTCTAACATACATGTAAAGGAACTTTGAGATTTACAAAGCTTTAAAAGAAGTTTAAATAAAATCCAAATTTACATATTCCTTCTTCTTTGGAATCTTTCATACATACACTGTGTTTATTCACATGAAAATGTTATTTAATGTGCTCTAAAGCTGCCTTCCTTCAAAAATACAAGTTTTATCTAAGAAATATGTTAAAAGTTCATACCCAATGATTTGAACCCAGAATAATGACTTATTTGTAGCTTTCTGCAGGAATGTCTCCAAGCCACCGACAAACTGAAATCCTACATCGAAGGTCTGACAACAGAACTGCAGAACGTGAGTAATCCTTCTTATGACGTTGTGAATGAATAGTGATTCTGGTCCGACGGTTTCAGAATTGGTCTTATCGTTTGGCTGCTGGAACAACTTTGCAGCAGAATTAGTTTTCTTTTTAAATAACCTTCACTTGTGACCTTTGGAATAGAAAAATAGAATCTCCTAACAAGCAGAAATTGTAAACGTTCATGCGTTCTGCGTTCCCTAACATGTAGGATGCAATGTAGAATGTCTTTCCCTTAACCCTGCTGTTCCCTTTAGTCAACACATTAATATGGATTCTTCCAAAACAAATTGCACTTACCTGAGGTGGAAACTGCAGCCCTGCAGCTGCCACCCCCTTACGTGACTAAAGAGTTCTTTATGTAAAGGTAAATTTGGTTATGAAGGAAACCTTTAGAGTAGATGGTCACAGCAGAGACC
>VKOC01000010.1:9225684-9299153 GCA_009364415.1 Spea multiplicata
ATTTCCCTTCTGGATGCACAAAAAACAATGATCTACACACGGTCTATTCTGTGAATAGATTAAAGGATTATGTAAGTGTTTTTTTGTGTGCATTAATATACCAACAAGCGTAACACAACTATGTACGTCACCGCCTGCCCTGGAGGAACAATAATGGGGGCAATGATATGGGACCTACATTATCGGCCACCAACCTACTGTATGGTTCTGGGTTTATTATACCTGAAAATAGAGCATGGTGCCCTTAGTATTAAAAGCAGTCTATGCTGTACAATTTAAGGTATTAAATGTTTTAATAATTGACGTTTATTTAAAAAAATACAGATTCAGCCAGTGTTTCAATAGAATGTTACAAGTCTCTTCTGGTTGAAAACAAACTGTACATTTAGGAGCACATTTTTGTTTTTTTTTATATACTTTATAAAAGGTATACTACATACACGCACTTAAAGGCATGGTCTGATTAGCGGGCATTTAAGTCTTCAAATAGATCCAATACGCATATTGTTACAGGGAGGATACTGATCTTTATGCCATCACACTTGGAATGAAGCTTGGCAAATAATAACGGTCCGTGGTTTTCGCTTTCCACACCAAAATAAATCCGTTTGTGGCTGAAGGTGCGGTGCAGCGGTTAAAGGTGGAATCTGCTGGTCCAAAACTAAAATTCCTTTGGCTGTCCAGGAATACACCTAACAATTACGTTTCTATATTTAAATAACAGCACACTCCAGAAGACAAGAATGGATAGCATTATATGTCGCCTGCACCCAAAACTAACCTCTTTTAACCCAATTACCTGGCATCCACCTAATGATGTTTAATATATGAAACACTAGTGGAACTGTAAAGTACACAAAAATCTTTCAAAAATGCCTGGTTAGTGTCAAGATATGACCCTGTGAATTTCAGATTTTGGACCAAACTGGACCAACAAATCAAAGTAAAACATTAATCAGATGTAAGGACTTCCTCCTGGGTCTTCTCCTCCTAGCAGACATCCATCCATAACAAGTCTCCTACAAACCACCCCACCACCACCTCCCAACACCCTGCGCCCCTCCTAACCGACTACCTCATGGCGAACTTTAAGGCTTTGAGGGCAAGCAGAATTAAACAACAAGAGCTTAAATCAATTTGTGCCTCGATAGTACATGGTGACAAACTCCAAATAGGGCAGACACTTCTTAAAACAAGTCATACCTAACACATGACTAGACATCTGTAGTAAACAAAGTGTCTGCATGTCTTGGCTTGAAACAACTTGTAACCTTAAAAAACCCAAACCTACACAAATATACGACAAAGAGCTGCGAGTTACTTACCTGAGATGCCGTCTTTGTTGACTCTGATGAAAGTAAACTGATCTGACTGGTGACCTTTTTGTCAAGGAAATCTATCTTCTCGTATGTTCGTTTCTGCCGGACCACTTCTTGTGCTGGTGCCTCTACGCTGATGTTCTCACGGCGCTCGGGAACAGGTCTGTACAAAGATCTACTGCTGGCTGTGACATCGTCCCTTGACCCTGTCCCTCCACATTTTTTAAAGGAGTCCATCCGAAACCTCACCTTATTGCTGTCGGCAGCAACAGTGCCTTCTAGCATCTCAGTGTCCAGACTGGCCTTGCTTCCCCTGCAGACAGGGGACCTGGTGACCACTGTCCTCATCTCGGCAATCAGTTTGTCATTCAGTGCATTAAGCTCACTGCTGCTGCCCACCGAGCCTGGTCTTATCTGACCAGCACCTTGCCGCCTACCTCTCTTTTTCCTCAAACTTGGGGAAGGTCCCGTAGAGTAGCCGGAATCCTGCTGACTCACAACTGTGGGGTAGTCTTGAGGAAGGCTGTTCTGGCGATTATGGTGGGCCTCCATGTTCTTAAGAACATTAGCTTCCAAAACCCTCCAAGAATGTTTGAAACTCTCCTTCAGGGCCAGTTGACCAGGCTGATGTCTGGATGGAGCGTCAAGGGACCCAGTGGGAGATGTAGTCTGTTTCGAGGACTGGTCAACATTCACCATGTGCTTAATGTACTCCCTACCCGCTGGACTGTATTCTGTGGCAGATGGGTTCCTCTTGTGTTTATGCTGGTGAACACTTGGATAGGGAAGGAGTTTTGGGGGCAGAGGTTGACTGTGGAGGCTACCGGTTGGGGACAAAGGTGGAGAAACCGAACGTGCAGTCATGCTTTCAAAGTCCATCTCTGCAGGCGGTTCATCATAAATGGGAGAATCCATTGACGGTTCGTCATATATGGGAGGCGGAGAGCCATATCTGGGAGATGGCGGCTGAAGTGTGCCTGTGGGCGTTCTCTGTGGGGTCTGGCTATTGGCCCCGTTGGATAAAACTAGACAAAAGCCACCATTATCAGTCTTTTTAATCTGCATGGACTGCTTGGGATCCCCACCAGATTTCTCGGCGAAAGGCTGTGCGTGTCCAGCGGTTTTAGTAGAAGAGTTTTTCGGGATGCTGTTTTGCTGGGGTGCACAGTTTGGGGATGCAGGAGCCTGCCTGAGACTGTTCACCTTCACCAGCATGGCTGCCTTTGTCCCAGGCACGGGCTGCCATCTGCAAGCGAAAAACATAAAACAAGAGTTTTAACGGGCAAAGTAAGGACAATCGCACTTGTGACACGCATGGGGCAGGAGAGGTTTATGATTCCAGTTCGGCAGGGGCCCTATTATGCCCTCTATTACGAGTAATTTTTAAGATTTTGTGCAAAATTGCTACTTTATATTTATATGTAAATATTAAAGCCACCCATAGTCTTGTTCCTCCCACGTGTATCTCTTTGGAAACCAGATCCCTCTGCCATACCCTTAATGCCCAAATACCACTTTTGATGACATTTTTGAAGTAGCTCAGCTATTCATTAATTATGATAGACTTCTTTGAATGTAAGTTTGCAGACCCCCCCCTCCCCCGCTATACATTGTGATAACAATCCAATATCAGATTGAGTAAGATTATCATACAATTAGATTTTTTTTCTTCTAATATCACATTAAAACAATACTATTAGATTAGTTTTAATGAACAAAAGGTGTTAAAATATTCAAAAACATCCAGAAACGGGTAAATAATGCCTTAAGCTCTATTATATTATACGGTAGTTGTTGGTGTTGACAAGAAAAGGACTGCATTGCTTTCTATTTCGGGAGCCTTTAGCAGTCCTTCACACTTAGACCTTTACGCATCCGCTGTCAGATTAGAACAATGGGATTGTTGTGCCGTTTCAGACTCAATGTTCGCACAATCGCCTGCCAGGGACTCGGTTGGGTTGGGTTGGGTCCCGCTGCGCTCCGGACAACAGGAAATAGGAACTCGATAAATGTTTCGGGGATTAAGGGTGACAATCCAGCTTTTGTGTTGGTGCGAGATAGAGAAAGTTGAGAATAGTGAAATTATAGAGGAGGGATTAAAAAAAATAAAAAAAGGATAAACACGGTATAAAGAAGAAGTGGGGCGGGGGGGTAAATTGGTAATTGGAAAATAAATTGAGATTTCCTTTGTAAATAGAACCCACTGTAGGATTTTGTTAACCTCAGAATTACAATGGTTGGAGATTAAGGTTAATCCACAGATGTAAAGGGGTGTACAGCGCCGTACGAAAAACATACTTTTCCCTGTAATGCATTTTGAACAAGGCGTCTTTCAGCATATACTATATACGTATACTTCTGTCACGCAGAAGGAGACCGATGCATCTGGGGGTTATTTAAATACCCCGAATAATACTAGTCAAAGATGTTTATTAGTTAAGGCCAGGACTGGCTTGGGTTTAGTCCCGAGTTTAAAACTGCCAATCAATGTTAAATTAAGTAACCAATGGCTCCTTGGATCACGTTCTGTGTTAAAGAGGAAAGGCTCTTGTGGCTTTTAGTATAATTACATATATTTACTAAAACTCCCTATTCCGTTTGTTTTTTTTGTTTGTTTGTCAATCAGGTAATTGGCTTAAAGCTTCACTGCAGAGAAGCCGAGATTGGTGGCAGCCCGTGGCAATGCCAGTTTTATGTAATCATTTTCCTCTCGTAACGTTCTCTCCTTTCTCCTCACCTACTCTTACAAACGCTGCCTGCACCCAACGGCTGCCCTAGGCCTAACCCTAGGTAGCCCCGCCAGCCACCCAATCAGCGCCAGACTATGATGTCATATCCCAGCACTCCACGTTGTATGTATTGCTTATTTTAATATGTAATCACCATGACATAGGGTTAGTTTTTGGAACAGTAAGATATAAAAGATTTGGGAAAAGTGGCAATTCTTCTATAAAGCTTTTCGGCGATCTTGGTGAGAGCCTGAAAATACAGGGTTCAAAATAAGTTCAGCGGAGTCCTCGGCAGAGTACATTGTAACTCATTATGGCTCAAAGTAACTCGGCATACAGTGAATTCATTGAGTTGCTGCGGAGTTGGCCCGACTATTAACTATTAAACAAAGCCCTAAATGGCTGTGTTGTGCAGAGGCTGTTGCACCCGCGCATGAGAACGCCGTGAAACAGACCTCTGTGAATGTGGGCTGAATATTACTCATCAGACACTGCAAAGAACACTTGCTGGATTTTATTCCTCCGGTGGAGGTGGTATTTATAATGAATCCCGCTTCAGCCGCACCTAATCAACGTTTCTGATACGTTCTCTGAGCTTGGACAAGAAAATAAATGAAAAATGCCCACGCAAAACAACAAAAATAAGAAAGCAAATATAAACAATATCGTTATATAGCGGGTTACAAATAACGCAACAGTCAAATATTCTGTACATTTTAGTTGTTTGATAAAATAACCATAAATGCGATTAACCACCCAAATTGCTCAGTCTTAAAGAATTCTATATTCCAAATATTTCTCTCTTGGTAATAAAATTCCTCCTGACTGCCCTGCTCTGACCAACTGAAAAGGTTAAACAATTATTCTAACTTTGACACTCACTTAACTTTATCTGATGCTCACAACTTCCACCAGCATTCTAATAAAAGTTAGTGTATGTTGAGTGCTTGTCTGCTCAGTCGGAGAGCTCAAATATATATTTATATAAATATACAGTATATAAAGACCCGTATGAAGCTGTAGGTGCACAAAAAGGGACAGTTTTTAAAAACAAAATCATAAAATTGCTTCCTTTAGGCTGTCTTTACATATAAAAGGAAATCTATATTAATTCATTATATTCGGGCAGATAGGACCAGCAAGCATTTTTGATTAGAAGTCACCAGTTAATATCTCTAATGACTTAGTCTATCAAGTAAAGAGTGGGCTAGTGGTAGAATGTTGTTTTGTCTCACCTTGAGTCATGCAGGATCATGTTGCCCAGGACCTGTTGATGGCGAGTACAAACTAGACTGCAGGTGCATTAAGCTGAAAATCTACTAACTGTTCCTAAGGACTCCAAAGTCAACTATCCAAGTCCGGCTTTCCCGGACGAATATCATGTAGACCTCTCAGGATCCGTCCGCTATTTATGACCCGACTCAGACTCTGGGTAGCGTTCTTAGCTTTTTCTCTCTGCACATAACCTACCCCCAGGCTCTCTTATGTGGTGACTACCTTCTCCCACAGTAGCTCCAAAGACTTTCCTTGCCCCGTCCTCCTCAGAATAGCTCTTCCTGTCATTGTCAAGCAGTAATTACCAGTTTTATTATGTTTGGCTTTCAGGAAACGGAGCCTTAGCCGAGAACACTCTGGTTCTGTTTCTAAATAAAAACAACTTTTTTTTTATGTGGGCAAAGCATCGCTATGACATCATAACACGGACAGCCCCTTCCAGAAACACAAAAAATAATCCACAATATGTTCCACCTGTCACCAACACCGTGATGAAAGCCGAGTTATACCTTCCCGATATTCCTTGTTCTGTTCTTCAAAACTTTCTGCTTGTCTGCAAGTTTTTTTTTTCTTAAACAATAGAAAACATTATAAAAACTGTAATATTTTTAAAATCATTGTGAACTGGAGGATTTAACACCGTAACTAGTATAGTATGTTTCCACCTGTAGAAAGAGTTCAACTACTGATCGATTTAACACTGGTTCCCCTCCATATTTAGCATAATTATCATTACCAGAAGGTCAGAAGCGAGTTATCGGCGCGGTGTAGAAGTTTTGAAATTCATCCAGAGAGTAAAACCGATCCTGCCGGCAGAAGACATTCGGATATAAGAAGCCATCTTTCCGCCGCTTGCTGGTGTTAATAATAGTTTCTAGTACGGTGGAATTATAGCCCTCGGAGTATTCAACGGAACAAGAAGGGGGCAGTTATTTAATATTTAATCTTTATAAAAGAACCTTTTCGAAAGCATATTCCTCCAGTGTTATTTTTTTTTAGTTTTTTTATAAATTTATATCTCGCTCAAGCTCTTTTGCTTTTTTTTTTACCTCTTTGCGTCGGCACTGGTGCCAGCGGGCATATAACTACCTGCGATGCCCTTTACACCGGTAACCCAGACAGTGAAAGCTATCTACGTGGGTAAACTCATTATCTGTGCCGGTTGCCACGCGTGTGCATTCACAAGCACAACAACAAGTGTGAGTTGTGTAATCAGGAAGTGTCCGCCGGTGAAGTTTATGAACATCCGCGAAGAATAATTTCCTCCCAGGATTTATGGCGGGATCTGCGGTATCTGCTCCAGCTTACACCCGACAAACATTGTATACAACGTACAGAAGCAGTGGGCTTTTCTGACATAGGTCTCAACATCCATCGTCATCCCTCGTTTGCCTTCTCCCCCCAGCACAAACCATCCCCGTCCTACTCTTCGCTCACGCATGTTAAACATGGCACCGAAGCTAAACAAACAGCAGCTGTCAGCTCTGATTCATATTTCTGCTCTTACTAAATTACTAATCGCACCTGCCGCCCGATACAAACCAGGAGCTATTTCTGTACCCAAGGCTCGAGTCCAACACCTGTCCATAAAGGACGCCCCCCCCCCATGCTTAAAAGGTACACTGCCGTGTATAAAGCTGGGTAGTAAATGTTAAGCATACAATACAATCCATCACTTATAAAGAAGGTTTTCTTAGTTTTAACTGAATTGTAGTAATTTGCACATATCACATAACTACTGATACTTTATTACTATGATTATTTTTTTTGCTTCTGATAGCTTTTACACAGAGGTACTCATCCCATAAGCGAAATATTTGTCTAATTAAAAAGAATAATATATTTAAACTGAATACACTTTTTAAATGTTTTTTATACATATTATTATAACTTTTAGGGCTGTAGCACACAGTCATATATTCATACCCAGGTCCTGTAAAAAGAGGGGCATAAAGGAGGCCTGTGAAGGACTATGCCTCCTATAGGGGAACCCTGAACATACGCCTTAGTAGTCTCCATATAGACCAGAAAGCAAGCGCATGGTAACGACTGTTGGGAAGAAGATTGGTAATCTGGGTTCAAAGAACATAAAAGGCTCATTTAGTGACATTATAAAGTTCCTGTGCAAGGGAATATCTTTCAGACAGCGGTTAGTGATGGTATCGGGAAGGCATCTCGATTAGTTTCCTCTCCAATCCCGAATCAGACAATGCCGCAGCTGTCTTCTCTGCAAGGGCCGTGCGAGTCCGCTCATGAAAGACCGCATTGTTGGGCTGGTAAGATAGGACACACGGATATCTGCTGACTGAACGGATTCCAGCAACAGCTGCTCGGGTCAGCAAACACTACAGCGCCAGCTACCCTGCCAGCCTGAGGGTGTAAGCGAGGCAGCGTGTGGGTACATGGAGACGTGTGTCGCTATCTGCGTGCATGCGAGCAGAGCTCAGCGCAAACATTATACGTATTCACATGTTATTCCTATATGTCCCCAAAACCGTCCATTACACAACACTACATGCTGGCACTTTAAACACCAAGTACTGTAAACTCAAGTAGGACATGCCCTTGGGCACAATACATAGAAATAAAGTCACGGGTAACTTTATATTAGACAATTTACTTTTAAAGGAAAGTAAATTAAAGTATTCTGAAATAAATGCACACACTGCCGGTGTGTCTGTTTAACCCTGCGAGTACCAGATGGTACTGGAGATTTGTTCACTCCCAGTCTAGTTCATACTGGATCAGGAATCCAGGATGGGTGTAAGCGGTAACATCTGTTAGCTATAAAAAAGGTGTCCCGAGCCATTTGCCAGTTTGCTGTGAACAATCTTCTAAAGGCCTGTTTGGCAAGCCTCGCAGGACAAGCTGCAGTGAGCCCCCCAGCATGCGCTCCTGAAACCCGGACACAGACGCCAGGGTCAGGCCGCGGCTGCAGATTTCCGAAAGCGAATTCCGTGTTACGGCGAGCTGGCCGCATTGTTTGTAATAGCACTTAATTGGCGGGTTCGTCATAACCTGGATATTTATTTTTGTAAGGACGTGAACACCTTGTAATTGTGTCAGGCGACTGCTAGGTGATCTGCTAATGAAAAGTCAACTTAAAGTAGCAGAAACCGTGTGTACTCATTGAGCAGAGACGCACACCTGCACAAACCCCGGGCCCCAGAGAGTATACTCGGTAAACTGTGAGCTCCAACCACCTAACTCGGTAGCCGCTCCTTCCCTCTTTAGATGCACTCTGAGTCACATGAAAGACACAAATATCCCTATCCCAGCAGCCTTTAAAGTCACGACATCTTGTTTTCATCAGTTTCCACTAATTAAATCTCCGCAGCCTTCATGCGCCCTGCAGCGTCTATGTGAAACACTCTGCACGGATGTTACCCCCCACACACACTTAAAGAGCGGGGAAATTAGCCTTACAGAGTGCCATGCTGGTGGCAGAAAGCGGGCCAATCAATATAACCCACTTACTGCAACATTGGACTCATGTAGAATTTTTTTTGCTGTAAATACATCTCAAAATGTCTAATAATTTATCGATATCAATTAGGAGCAGGGCCAGCCCTACCACAGAGGTGACGGGGAGGTTCCTTGAAGGGTAACCTGTGGGGAAACCTCCAGTAGGTTTTTTACGTTACCAAGCAGGTTAATGCAGAATGGGACACAGGAGAAAGGTGTTGCCCAGACCCCAAGGATGGCCTTTGTTAGGATGGAAAGCAAGCATACATCAAATTGCATCGTAGGGCATATTATGGATTAGATATTTAATTTCAGCAGCACTCATAGTTACGACCGACTCACCTCCCTGAACTCGTTCTGCTGTCCATGCTGTCTCCCTTCCTTTTAGTTCCGTCCTTTCCAAACTCAGCATCCTGAAGCACCAAAACATCGTTCGCCGTGTTTCCTCCATCACTGCTGATGCTGCCGGAATGAGAGATCCGCTCCTGGCTGGCCCGCCCGGTGAGATTGGGCTGAGAGGCGCGCTTTACGGCTTGAAGCTTGGCCAGAGGTACGATGTCACATTGCTGGGGTCGATGCCACACTGTCTGATGGTTCAGAGCATTGTAATAGTAAAACCGTCCACTTTGCTGGTCATAGAGCTCCCACCACTGGTTTTCACCAGATTGGCGGATGTGGACATCTGGTGGGGGCTCCCAACCACATTCTCCAGTTGTTAGGTTTACATACATCCGCTCTTGGGAGCGCGGCTCGATAATTTCCACCCAGTCTGAGCTGCAAAACAATAAATGATGATGATACAAAGAGTAATTAATGACTTACGGAGTAACTGGCGTCGCCAAAGCTTTTCGAATAACAGAACTACTTATAGCTTGAAAAAAAGAAAGTTAGGATAACCGAATGGTGAATTGTAAATTGCTAGATTTGATAAAATTATAGATCTGCTTTGGGTGTTTTATCTACATAACACATGTTGCCTTCACACAATGTGTCTATATTAGAGGAGAGAGGAAGAAAATGTTTTCTGCTCTCGCTTGCAACTAGTAGCAGAGAGCGACCTTCATTACCAAAACGTTCTAAATGTGATAAGAACTTTAAAAATATTAACCTCGTCGTGTCACACCACTAAAACGTATGAAATCTTTGTAAATCCAATGCTTCTATGGCTATTGTATCGAGTGGAGATCCTGGCTTTAAACGGTCTCCATTACTTGGCTACTTGTACTTGGGCAGGACTGGCCATTTACGATGTACACCTACGACCCTGGATGTTGCCTTGCCAAGTTGGCTACGAGCTCTGAGAACGTCATGGGCTTTTCCAAATTTGTCGTTTAGCTGGCAGGGTAGATGGTTAAGAGGGCACTGCGTTCATCTGACAGGTTGGATAATGCTTGGATTGTCAGATGTACTAGAATCTGTTTTAGGGCTTACTCTACATTTAGTGAAAAGACTGCATAGAATTGTAGTCACACTACCATTATTCCATTAGTACAGGACGGTGTAACAGTGGGCCCTTGGCTCTGGTGTGT
Organism: Spea multiplicata; assembly: GCA_009364415.1. Taxonomy (NCBI): domain Eukaryota; kingdom Metazoa; phylum Chordata; class Amphibia; order Anura; family Pelobatidae; genus Spea; species Spea multiplicata. The sequence continues at coordinate 9,236,002 of VKOC01000010.1, forward strand.
TAATTATTCCGCTATTTTTGACAAAGGCCAATGCTGGCCAGGTCAGGGTTGGCCCAACATAATTCAATAGTTGAAGAGATCTCAGCTATGCATTATACAGGGCCAGCCAAGCTCTTCATCCAGCAGAAGTTTGCTGGGGTTGATCCTTAATACCGGTAATATAATTTTTTGTGGACAACGGTTCTACAAAAGCGATCTTCAGGCATAAGTCTGAGTTTATTTACTTATATAACCCCCTCCATTCATTCCTGTCTGCTGCACCTTGAACCTGTCGAGTCCTACCGAGCCGACGAAAGCAACACGCATTCTGTTTCGGTAAAGCCGACTTGGCCGTTTAGCGAGGACTTGGTTTACTCAAGTAGTTAAAATTTAACTGGATTTTCTCTAATGGGAAATGGGTAAACAGAAATGGAATTTCTGTTTTCCAGTTTACAGGAACATTAAAAAAAAAATCCAAAAACTTGCCATTTTAAACAGTAATGAGTACAAAAGCTGCCATAAATACACGCGTGTACACAGCGCAGTGTCCTGTACAGCTTTGCTAATGAAGAATGCATGTAAAGTACTCTGTGACTCCCTAAAACGCTTGCTCACAGGTAAGCAGGAGATGTGTCTGGCTGAATTTATCTCTTACAGATAAGGACATGCAGAGTGGGGACTCTCATGAACCCCACCATGAATTCGCAAGGGGAAATTGTTTAAATTTAAAGCATTAAAAGTGCATTTAATGGCTGGAGAACAACAACATCCACCCAGCTGCTCTTGGCTATTTGTTACTATAACTCCCCTCAACATCATGGGAATTGTAGTCCAATGGAGTCTCTGGTCCTTTCAGATAATAGTACATTTTCACCCTTAGGATTTAGAAACACAGAATTTGACCGCTGATAATCATTCATTTTTCTTGATGTAAAGCCTCAGTCCTTGGTCTTGTCTTAGATACAGGAAACCTGTATGCCGGCCCGGTACACGTTTAAGTTTACTCACTGTTTCGGCTTCTAATTGGCAAATTTCCCCTGACTTTTATTTCAGAAACTTGTTCCTGTCATCTGGCAGACAGACACACGGGTAGCTTCAGGGCCTTTGTACTTTTCAGAAGCTTTGCTGGGTGGTACTTGGCTATTTGTACAGAGGATATACAGGTTTTATGAGGTCGGTTAATGTTCAGAACCACCTTCATAAATAAGTATTCAGAAGAATGCAACGCTTAGTACTAGATCGCTCCACCGCGGCCGGTCTATGGTTTGCATCTTCCCATACATCCAGCCGTGACATGTTTGGGTAGTCACTCCCTGAGATTTAGTTTTGTATAGTGCCAGGTTGGATGCGCTCATGCTGTGATCTAATGCCAACAGCAAGCATGGGTTTCTTTCTCACACGTCACTTCTAAAAAAAACATATAACAGAAACCTTTTGAAAATTAATGGCAGTCTGTCAATGTACATAAACAGCAGCCAAATGGGTTTTATTTGGGGTCAATTTTGTTTTGGCGAGGTTTATTTTAAGGAATGATAGAGCTACCATCTAGAACAAATCCATTGAGTTCTATTTATTGGGACCTTGATCTTTATGCAACCTAGAACCTGCACTACAGGCGTTATGTTCTACACCTCAGTTACACAACACTGGACCAAGTCTTCACTGAAGAAACATAGAATTTGACAGCAGATAAAAACCATTTGGCCCATCTAGTCTGCCATATTGTTTCTGCTATAAAGACTTAGTCACTGGGACTAAGCATTAGCCACATATCTAGGATATTCCCACCATCCTATTGAAGTACCGCTTTTATTCGAAGGACATCTTTTGCCGATGGACTCTCTCATATTTAACTTGGTATTTATGCTGTTCCATATTTCCTCTGCTCATTCTTTTTGTAAAAAAAATAAGATAAAGAACGTTATGCGCCTATAATAGATCCATTTTTCATAGGCTTAGGAAAAGCTATAATTCTGCATTAAAATGTTTGCAATCACTGCCATATGTTGTTAGAACTGTATTGGTGAGTTTAATTATATTTGGAATTAGATGTTGATTTAGTGTTTTGAATGAAGTATTCAGCTTCTCAGCCATCTGGAATCAATGATTTACCATTATATAAAGTTATTGGGGTTTTTACGTATTTTGCGTTTCCTGACATTCTGCTATTTCAGAAAGCAGTAAAGGCTTATGGTGGTATAATCTACATTTTCTATAGTATCAAGTCTTTTTATATATATTTTTAGTCCACTTATCTTTCAACCCATAAAGGTGACAGATGTACAGGTGCACGGCACACCTAGGACCATAAAGTTGTTTAGACAAAGCCTCGGCTTCTTCTAGAAGAGCACAACCGGCATTAACTCCTTTAAAGAATTATAAATTGTCCCCCCGTGACCCCATGCATACGGCAGTAAATTGGGTGAAGGCTGCAGTTTGCTTTTTCCCATTCACTTCTTGGCACTGTGGTCAATGTAACTCCTTACACAAAAAACTCTAGCGTGAGGAACATCTCGGCCAAAAATCCGTCTAGTAATAAGAACTCGGCTGGAGTCCTAAAGCTCAAGCAGCCGCCGGCCGCTGTCTAAGAAAAGGCAGATGCCAAGGAAATAAAATTTCCATCCATGATCCCTACTCAGACCAGAGAATCGGTTGCCAGTACCCTGTACTTAATATACTTTTCTGTTTCAAGCCACTGTGCAGAAAACTTCCTTGGGTTTTATTCCATTGTGCAAAAGGAAAACAATGGAAATCTTGATTATTTTTAGCTCTAACTTGCCAACAGATCCACGGGAAGATAAAATGTTTAAAATAAAATTTAAAGCAGATGGAATTTGATTAAGTGGGAAATATCTTAGGAACCAAATGTGCCGTCTTGATCAGAAAGCCACAATGAAGGGGGAAACGAGGGGGGGTTATCCTAAATTCATTTTAATCCCAAAATGTGGAACGTGTTCAAATATCTTTACAGGACAGAGAGATCATTAACCCCTTCACTGGTATTGTTTTGCAACTTTGACCCCTGTGTTACGATGGTTTCTGTCCCGAAATAAATGCTTCACTTAACAAAAGGCACGAGACACGACCTAAAAAAAAAAATCTCAAACAATGATGCGTCTGTTCTCTTTTACTGCTCTGCGCTGGATTTCCCATCCACCACTTTGCTACAGGCAACGTATCTATATATTTCTGCTCATACACAGACTGTTTAAAGCGGCACTGAAGTTTTATGAGGTCTCATGCATGCGATTGAGAAAAAAAAACCTCCTTGTTAGGACCAGATCAATGGTGATGAGCGATCCCATCCGAGAAGAGCAGCGTGAGTAAGGAGCAGGCACACCAGAGTATGTTTAAGCAACGCTGGGCTATATTTTCTAGGAATTCTAAATATAGAACAATCACGGTGGGAACCAATGGAATTTTCCCGCCGATGGTCCCACCGAACCGTAATAGATTTTTATAAAAAGTTACCAAAAAAGACACTAATAGTTCAATTATTTCATTTACTTATTTTACAAATATTTGCGGTTTAGAAGGACAAGTAGACTTCACCTATCTCCAGTAATCCATAGCACAAGCTCCCTCTATTCATGCAGACTACTATAAACTCACATATTTGGAACAGTATTGGAAAGAGCTACATTTTTTAATAGTAAGTTTTCCGTGTTATTGTGCGGACTGTGACATAGGCTGGCGCTTTTTGTAAGTAATGATGTTCTTCCAGACTTTTATGTGTTGTTCAGCTGTTTAGTATTAACCCCGAGTCTTATTATAATTGTCAATTGGGGATTAAAAAGAAATAACATAACAAGCAATCTGAAATAAATTAAATTTTAAAAAAAAAGGTCCGGGAGTCACTCCAAAACATATAAATACAGTATTAATGTGTTACCAAGAATGTGCCCAGACTAAGGCACTTATCCGCTTTTTTTTTAGACCAGCACATGGCACGATTAGGGTAAAAACAAAAGAAAAAAAAGTTAATAATAAAAAAATATATATTTCAGCCCAACTTGCCCATTACCACAAACCCCATCAAGCCCTGTCCACCTTCCATAGTGGATTCCAGAGCACTGGATTTAAAAGTAGAGACAAGTCTCTCTAATGATCTCCGTAATAATAATAATAAAGGGCACTAATAATTAACACTGTATTCCTAATGGAATTTTTCTCTTTTCATGGGGAAGATCTGGTGCCAAATTCTTTCACAAACGTAGGACGCCAGTTAGACCGGGACCTGCTGTGTGCTGATCGGAGTCGTCGTTTCCAAGTGTTGCTCATTTGGCTGAACAAACAGGGCTGAGCGTAGTAAAAACTTTGACATCGATTTACAATCAGATTAAAAAAAACCACCAAAAAAGTCATATAAGGGAAGCAGATCAGCGGAGGGTTAATCATTGAATGGATTAGGTTTATCAGTAAATTAGGTCGGCTAATCGGTATCGTATTAATGACAGGAAGGATATGCGGATGAATTCAGTTATCCATTCTGCCCATTATTCTCTAAATTAAAGATATTAACACGTGACCTCCAGCGACAATGAGATATTACTTGGCAGAGGACGCTTCCCAAGGCCAAACACAAACGCTCAGCCGATCAAAACACAATGAGTCTAAACGCATTAACCGACACACCTCGCGCCCAGTCTTCCACGCCTCATCTTTGAGTCTAATCGACTGAAAAGCACTCATCTAACACAACAAATTCAAGTTTTGACAATTGCAATCCCCTCTTCTTAAAGGAAACGCTAGCCTTTTGTGCCAGGACCCCCCTACTCCCTGCCAGCACCTAAAAGATCACAACACTGGTTAATTCATCTTTACATTTCAATTGACACCAAATCTGTGTCTATCCTGCCTCGTCACGTCCCCAGCCTCAATTCTGAGATTCAGGGGACAAATACTTGTTTAAACTCCTTAAATGTATCAACCACTACCACATCTGCAGGAGGGCTGTTCCATTTACCTACCACACTCTCAGTAAAGTAAAACTTCCTTCCTTATGGCCTCTTGTTATAACATTTCTCCTCCTTTGAAGTAAACTTTCCTCTTGTACTTTAATTAAAACATTTAATGTAATTTTCTATATCTAGAGCCAAAAGGTGGATTCTACCCCTGTGCTCTGTTATTAGAAGATCTATTCTTTGTAACAATCAGAAAAAGACACAAATTAAATTAATTAGCAATATGTTTGTAAACATATATTTGTTTTGACGCGATATAACCCACTAAATGAGTAATAAGATGGCGAATACATAAAAAACACATCCCCAGGGAACAATGGGGTAAGAAGGAAGAAGGCCCAGGGGGATGATTGATGAATTGAGAAAGGAAAAGGCACATCTGCCCCAGACTCATTGTGAAGGTGTGACATCTCCCCCTTCTTCACGCATGCCAATTGACCACAAAACCATCATTCACCGGCCTAAAGCTCCCAGACAGGCTAATACACATCGGCTGCCCCTCCCCCGGCTGGCAACTTCAATGGGGCAGTAACAGCGCCCTGTTACCCTGTTACCCATCACATAACATGTAACACATGCAGGAAAGCATATTGCTGATGAATTTGATTTTCTCCAGGAATAGTGGGGGAAAAATGGTACATTTTGTAATAAAGAGGGTTGTAATCGACTTTTGACACCAATTATATAAATCCAAAAAAACAACAGTTTTCCCATAGAAATCCCCAACTAAATAGCGAGAGAAAGCTCTGCAATCACCACCAAAATACCCCTGCATAACTACCCCGGAAAGGAAAACGCACGAGCCGCTCCGCCACCCCCAGTGGCAAATTCCATTTCTGTAGTATTCTTGTGTACAGGTTACACAAAGCAACGGGGGGGGGAGAATCTCAACGCATGCGACATAGCTTGAAAAACACGTTTCGGTTACAACTGTCATCGATCTGCTATTAGACAACAGCCAGGGAAAGGTTTTGCCATTAAAGTGACCGATCAGCCGATCAGCACGGGGGAGAGAGCTGCCCTGCAGTATGTGGGGTGTTTAAACTCACAAGAGGGGCAAGGAAAGGCTGGCAAGGAGGCAGAGGGGCAATTAATCCCTGGCTGCTTTGAGTTCAAGGTTTTAGGTGTTTTAATTGGATTTCCTATGCGTTCTGGAAATACATTTGGACGGGGTTAGATATACATACACAGTACACATTTCCGGGCAGATTGGTTCTGGGACAGATTTATTACCAGGTTACTGCACTGGATTTGCCCCCAGGCTGAACGCGGCCAGCCCTCCCTCCGCAGGAGGGAATCAATTACTCGCAGTACCTAATAGTAGAGTTTAGCGACACGTGACGTGTATATACGTCCAAGAGAAGTAGGTGATGGGTTTCCTGATCCGCCACCCATAAAATGCCCAATCTGATAGTTCAGGGGTCAGCGCTGATCCTTGTGGCACCGACATAGAGCTTCATCACAAGTGTCCCCGACAAAGTCTGGCAAGTTTTTAGTTACATGTATCACTTATCTGCATTATTAGTAACAAGTAACGCTGCAGACGTAAAACCGGCAGACACCTAGTTCATTGGCGTTAGATAAATCATTCAAAAATAGAAGCCCACAGCGCGTCGCAGGCCCTATACCAGAAAGAGTTAATATCCCTACTTTGTTACGTATAATTTTACTTGCATTCAGCCTTTTCTCCTAATTTCTTTTGAACACTAAATAAATAGGTGAATATACACACACAGCTGGGGTTCCGAAAAACTCCCTACCAATTCTATTTCAAATCGTATTTGTTGTGCGATTATCTATTGTAAAAGAAAAAAAAAAAAGACACATATTTTAGACAAGAGCACACAGGACGAGAGAGGTATACGGTGCGGACAAGACTCAACATGTCGGCTTCAAATGATGTGTCTGAATCACGCGTGTTGAGGAATTCTGTATCAAACGCGCTGCTTACCCCCCCCCCCGCCACTTCTGGTTTCGCTCAGAGTTAGAATTGCCCGGCCGGCTTCACGCTTTTATTTGAATTGGCAAAAAAAAACCCAAAATACTTCTTATTCCTCGACCGTGTGAGCAGCCTAATAATTAGCGTGTCACTTATACCTGATCTGATGGCTTAAACAGCTGAGTAAAGACAGGTTTGAAACAATACACGCACTGTTCATACTTTAACCTGCGCTCTCTGCGTGTCGTGGAAGCCAGATCATGTTTGCATCACATACCGCATTGCCAGAGGATTGTACAGAAGATACCCCCCCCCAGCTGGAATAAAGTTTCTCCTCTGTTATACACGGTTCATTCTTGCTACAAAAATTTAAGGATGGGACAGTCTGACCTAGTGACCAACTGTCCTAAATCAGTCAAGAAAGTCCTGTCTCAATGCCATAACAAGCTAGGACATTGGCCACTGAAATAGAAATGCAGGGAAGGGTACATTGTATGTTTGGGAAAGAGACGGGCATTACATGGGCATCCTGGGACTGAGAAGGGGAAGGCCATTTGCCAACGTCAAGTCTTAAGATGATATTGAGTATTTAAGTTGCCCCCAATACTGAGAGGTACTTCCCTGCATCAACTGAAACACTTTGTAAACTCCAATATGACTTGCAACCATGGGGAGGAAAGAGCAGCAGCAGCGTTGTGATTGTTATTTACAATCCCTATCATGCACATCCACATCGTGCCCGAATGAATGGAATAGTAGGCATAGCTGGCCTAGAACTTCATAGCATGTAACAACGTAACCACCGTACTCCTCACACACGCTTATCCTAACATACAGCCTTCGCTGGTCGTACAGCCATCCGGGAAATCAGCGCTTACCGGTTCATACTTTTCACTTTACTAAGCTACCATCCCGTCCCAATTTCAAAGAGAAACCCCCAGCAAGTAAGATGAATAGGAACTCCCCAGCCCCCAACAGTTATTAGAAGCATACAAAACCAAATACAATCATATGTCTCAAGGTTTCTCGGCCCTAAGGGTATTTGACAATATTTTTTTACTTTACTGAGAGGGTGGTAGATAAGTGGAGCAGTACCTCTGCAGAAGAGGTAGACGCTAATAGAGTAAGGAAATTTGAACATGCATGGGATAGGGATATAGTTATCCTGAACCTAAGACAAGAACGAGGACTGATCAAAGTCTGGATAAAACGGGCAGACTAGACAGGCCGAATGGTTCTCATCTGCTGTCAAATTCCATGTTTACCCCAATAACATATACATTTCTTTAACATCAGCCGCATTGCATGCGACTCCTGGCACTGAACAGGTTAATGTTCTATGGCTGACATACAATGGAACAGTGGCCATATTGTTTTTCCATTGAATATTTAAAAGTTAATGTATCTGAAAGCAAACGGTCTTTTAGAAACAGGAAGTAGGGTGATTTAACGTGCGTTTAAAAAAACGTTACAGTCCCTGGAATCCACTCGGCTGAATGAAGCGGCTAAAAGAAAGACTCTAGAGAAAAAAAAACTCTCCTGTTCTCGTCCCAGAAACAATTTTCATTTAACGTCTCCTCCATCCGGCCCTAAAAGGGGCCATTCCTCATGTTCATAGAAAAAAAAAAAACAACTCATGATCACAAGGGCTTGCAATCTAATATCAATATCTCACATTTCTGGCTAATAAAAACGGGGAGGGGAATATTGTGAAGTTCTGTCAAAGCTGCAATTATTCCATTCTGAAGAGATCAGCCAAGCCTGTTTGACAACGCTCTGTCCCGAAATCCTGGCCGGGAGACAATTCACACTCCTTTCATTAAAGAGTTTTGCAGCTGCTGCTTGAACAGCTCAAGTTAAATCCCATATGCAGAATTTGACCCAAAAATGTGCCCTACTTCACCACCTCCAGCCCCACGCCTGCAATCACACGGTTACGTCTTCCTCTAATATTACCAACTTTGTACTGCCCTGTATCCTAACGCAAGACGTTCCCAGCTAATTCTCATCCAGTCCTGTCCTCATTTCCATTTCTATTGTTAAATACCAAAAGATCTCTAGATTGTAAGCTCCTTTGAGCAGGGCCCTCCGTGCCCCTTGTTTCTGTAAGTCAAATTGTTATATACTACTTATGTCCTGTTTACCCATTGTACATCGCTGCGGAATATGATGGCGCTATAGAAAACAATAAATAATAATAATGCACTGTGTTAAATATGGCAGTCCTATATCTTTTTTACTGTAGCAGGACGAAATCTAATTTGTATAAACATGTGAAGTGTAGCTGTTTAGAAATTAGCCATTTTTATTTTTAGCTGGCCACATACAAGGTAAATTCTAACAAGATGACTTCATAGAAAGATAGAATTGAATGGCAGATAAGACTCAATCGAGTCTTCCCGTGTCTTTATTGATGTAGCGACTCAGACCTTAATCGGTCCCTGGCCTCATCTTAGATTCAGGATAGCTTTATGACTACCCCATGTATATTTAAATTCCCGATACCACTTCTGCTGGGATGCAGTTCCACTTATCTACCAACTGCAATCTATAATATAATTCACTAAGTAAAAATAGACTGCTGTTCCCCTAAGTTTATTGTACATACTGTATTCATGCATACGGGACTGCAGCTTCATACATCACTATGACTGGCTCTTGGGACAGTTCATGTTATACATATATTATATTAGCGATCACATCTAAACGGTTTTCCGTTGTCACCAGACTGCCCATACTGCACTAATAACTTTGTATTGTACCCTACATTCCAGCAACTAATTAAATCTAAAAGTTAGATTTTTTGTAGAATATGCAGTTAATATCAGATATTTATACAGACCATTTACTTTCATAAATACAGAAGCAGAGCAAACTTTATATACACACAGATCAACACCACAAAACAATATATATATGTGTGTGTGTGTGTGTGTGTGTGTGTGTGTGTGTGTATACAGTAGTGAAATAATTGCTTCTCGCATTATAGATACTTTACTATATATAACATAGTATCTGAAATATCCACATATATCACACATACATTATATAAAACCAGAGCAATGCTACAACTGTTAACAGTATAATAATAATGTTTAGCAAACATGATTAGATTACCCAAATATTATTTATTATATACAATGTATCAATCATCTATATGGAGGTAGGTATTAAATATAACTCATAGACCATATGCACTAATACAGCTAAATGACACAGCTATAATTCGAATTAACCGCTGCAGGACCCGGAGTGATCCCGAAAAGCTCAAGTTAGTGGTTTCAGAGTCTAGGAGGCAATGTGTCCCAACACACCGAGCACCTTGGGAATGATTTCATGTGGTTTGAAGCCAGATGTTACTCCATACAGCCAAAGCTAGGCGATGCTGGCAGCCCTTCTTACACGAAGTGTCCCCAACTTCATCCACTGTGCAACAGGCTGCCCAGACCCCCTCTATCCATCCTTACCTGTCAGCCATGTTTCTGGTGCCCCCCTTCACATGGTCTGGTCCAGAGCCAGGAGTGCAGCACTTAGTCCTTGTTTGGGGATCGGTTGGGTGCTGAGATCCCTGTTATGATCAGTTGGGATCCAGTCTCAGTAAAGTGTGTAAGGGAGCAGAGTGTCTTCCCCTCCCCTATGTGTGCAGTGTGAGTCAGGCTCTCCCTTCCCAGGCAGGATGTGTAATCCGATTCCACTCCCAGCACATCCTCCCCCTCTCTGGCTTCAGAGCTGGGACATGTATTGCATTCCCCTCACAAAAGAGGCAGGAGAAGGGGAGGGGGCTTAACCCATTGCCTGCCAGGGAAGCTTACTCCACTCTGCAGGTTTAACTCACAGAGGGAGTGGAGGGGGGGTCCCATCTAGGAGGTCCCCATCTAGGAGGTCCCATGGAGATGTCATTGGCAAACATACCTTCCCTTCCACTGCACAGGACCCACAAGTAACTAAGCTCCCCACCCCCCTGGAAAGTATTCTAGATCTCATGTTTAATTTTCATATTAGGTTTAGAAGGTACCCATGGTGATCACACCTGGCACAGCTCAAGTAATGATTATGTATGTTACACAATTGCAGAAAATATGTCCATAATTATCTCCGAAGAGAAGTATATTTAGAAGCAGGGATCCCAGGTTAGTTTCAGTATATTATTTATTATATATTTATTATTCATCCCATACCCAGAAAACAGGATGGCCACTCTATCGCTTATGTCTGCCGGTCAAGATAGAGGTCATCTCTATGTCCACATTATTCCTAATTTGTTTGGAGTCTGTCAAGATGAATAGCCCAGACCTTCTACCTATTAAACGTTCTCTTATGCAATAGCCGAAAAGAAACCAAAAATCCAAATTTGTCTCACTCAACTGTAGAACATCAGAATGGAGCTGACTTGCTAGTTTGAACATGGCAGCCATAATTGGGGAAAATCACGAGTAATGCTTTGTGAATACACTATTGTTTGAGTTTCTCTGAGTTTAGAAGGGGGGGGCTCCACTTGAGTATAAGTTACCTTTTATAACATTCTCCCCACGTTGTGCAACACAGAGAAGCTTTCTCGGAGCTTGGTTGACATGCCAGGACCTAAAGTGGCCAGTGATCTAAGTGAATTTTCCCCTAAATTGGACTTACATTGGCCGAGCAAAAATTGACCATTGTATTCTTTAGTGAATTGCTTGTGCTTGGCCTGTAAATCAATTCTATAAATGGTGGTTCCCGCTATAATCTGATTCGGAGATCACCTTGTCAAACCTTAACTTTAAGAGTATCACTCACTTTCCCAAATGCAACTTTTCCCAGTTCAGTCAACTAAATTAACTAAATTGTTTGAGTCTCCTTTTGGGTTCAAACGCAAAGCATTCCCTCTGATCATCAGCTCCTGGGTAACCAATATAGACAAAAAAAATTATATTGGACTCGCCAAACTTGGGGTACTTTGACGCAGCGTTGGGCTAAGCAATGTATGGCCAAACAGTGTGACAGAATCCCAATATTTATGGTATTCACTGTGCATGCAATGAATTCTTGCTATGTTTAGTTAATAAGTAATGGTGGGTTTGCCACATTGTGCCATTGAACCCAACAACCCACACTTACAACATTGTCCTTTTCAGTTCTTCCAAAGCAATTAAACCTTTTGAAACATAAAACCAACAAGCTACGGGTAGTTCTAATTAGTTCATTTAATGAAGTGCTAAACCTTGGAGCAACTCAAACCAACGCTAACTTGGCATGTTCCCTAGACTATAAGGTGCGGAAAGACGCTGAAGGCTTGGACTTCCACAGATTCACGAAACATGATATCGATGTACTCCAGAAGACACTTTAAAACAAGACTTTAGTGCCAATAATACGACGTTATTGTACATTATAAAAGTTCCCTAAATTCTCAGTAAATTAATTTATTGTAGCTCCATCTAGTGTGTGATGCCGACTTCAATTATATCAGACCATTAACAAAGTTTTAAAGCAGAGGTCCTTGTAATCAGTCGTGGCCCCTGGTTTCAAAATTGTCCCACCAGAACTCCTGCTCCCTGTCTCCGTATGTTTAAAACAATTGGGGTGGCAGCTGTGGAAATGCTTTCTGATCGTGTCATTTTATTTACTAACTAGAGACGGAAACAGCCATGCTGTACATCAGAACTGTAGCAACATTTATAACGTTTGGAATTCCAGGAAAAATTTGCAACTGTGTATTCACAGATTATACAAGAAAATAATCTTAAGAAAAAGACTGGATGGTCAGTTTGTTTTTATCCGCAACGTATGTTTTATTCGTTTTGTTCAAAAAGAAAATATTTGTTTCTTGAGACTTCCTCCCCTTAATGTTTTCAATGGGTTTTGGGACCGCCCATTGTCCTTAAGGGGTTAAACACTTGGTAACCATGTTCAAAGATTTTGAGGACTTTCTGTCATCATCACCGATACGTCTACTACTGATGGAGCCTCCTGAGGCCATATGACAAGACCTTGAAAACCTACGTTCTCATGGCCCTGGCTGGATTCAGTTACGAGTATTAAATATCCATTTTTTTTTATATAAAAATTTTCTGTTGGGGAGATTACATAATAATAACCATAAATTAATTTAATTTAGGAAAATGGAGCAGTTCCTTAGACCAGTTATTTACTAATGTATATTAGGAAAGTTAAATTGTCCCTGTTGAAAATAATGGGGTCTCAAAATGCTTTGGGCCCTATTTAGTAAGTGCAATTGTTGGAAGAAACTTGTAAAGTGGTTGCCATGGACACCAGATGAAGTTTAGTTATAACAACTAGAATTTTTCTCAATAAGCATGATCCCGCATTTTATTAAGGTATTTAAACATTACTATGTGTATTTTTTTTTCTCTTATTATAGCTTGAGATGTCTTAATTGGGAAATTAGGCCATGTATTGTGTAACAAAATATTATTCTTGATGCCTGGGTTTGCGATGATGTGATGTAATAGAAGTGCTAATTAATTTTGTACTGTTAAAAGTATAGACTCATCGTTGGTTATGTATAAAAAGTGGTTTATCACCAATACAATGGAATGTCCTTGACGACTGGACCGTTCCATGGGTTGCCATGGTGATAAAACCACTTTCCAAACTTTCCACTACAATCTCCTTGCATATGTATATCTGCCCTTTTCATTTACGATCCCAATCTTTTATGCATATCTTCCCTTGTAAGCTTCTTAAGTATTAGTTTGTCCACAAACTGCTTAAAATTGTTGGCTTTATACAAAAAAATCATTATTTAAGAACACATTAAATGTCCAATACATTGTGATTGTCCTAAAATTAGATTTGGATTATATAAAATATTTTTGAGCCGTTAAGGCTTGGAATGCTGCAGAGAAGTAGGTGACATTAGACAGGAAAGTTTCTTTGTTACAAGTATATCCAACCCCCAGCTTCGAAAATATTTTCCAATCACACTTGAAATTTCCATGTAAATACACAGCGACGCTGTCTTTGTTTATCGTGCGCTGTAGCTGTAGGTTCCTGAGCATTCTTTGTTGCTAGGCAGTCGAAGAGGAATCTCCGTGGGGCAGAGGAGAGGCAGCTGTTGTGGTTTAAAACATGAGCCAAATGAGAGCAACAAGAGAGGACTCCAAAGGCTAGAGATGCCTCACGTTGTCCGGCACTCATTGATATAAATGTAAGGTGAATCCTGCGTGGCTACGGGAATGACAGCTTTGGCTTCCATAGGGCCATGTAATTATAGGGTGCTAGGATGCAGCGCTCTGTCCGATGGAGTCCTAGTTGACAGAAATGCACCGTAGTTATGTAAACCTGTAACATAGTCAATGTATAATAGACATGTCCAGCAATATCCAGTATTCTTCTAAGCTAGTACCCTTACTGTCCTGATCCTACGAGGGAAACCAGTTTAGGGCTAAATGTTTGGAACTGCCATGTGTTAGTGAATGCATTTCTAAACCTAATTTTCTAACTTACAGTTGGGTGGTTCTAGTACTTTTTAAACTATTCTTTTACCCTGGGGTGTCAATGGGTTTTCTCTCATCACACAGGAAGGAGGATAAAACACGGGTGTAATGTCAGTCCCTACAGTTTAGCACATCCCCCCCACCCAGATTTAGCCCTCAAGGCTTCATTGCCCAAGTAGGCCTATTGGAGCCGGCCCTAATCACATCTGCTGCTCACGAGTCCTGTAATTACTGCCAGGCGTGCAAAAAGTATTTATCGTATAACTTGCTTACTTTAAATACAGGGCAAAAGGGGGTCCCAGGCTTATCTTTGGGTGCATAACATTTGCCCCTCAGACCCCTGCAACAGGCACTCTAAGTAAGGAGGTGGAGGTCTGTGCAGCTTCCGATACGGACGTCTTCACGTTGACTTCCTCCTAAACTGCCAGCCGCCATCTGCCGTTGGAGAGCGCCATGATTTGATGTAATATCCCAGCACCCACCAGCAAGAGGCACGCAGGTACTCGACTCAAACCACCAGTACTGGCATAGTCTTTGCGTTGGTCGGTGTACCAGCTGTAAATTTTGTCCTGGATGAATCATTTATAGTCTATTCCTCAAATACATCGCTCCCACAGATTCATATGTGTGCCAATCATAGCGTATCACTGCCATCAAAGGATAATTCACCATGTTGAATCAGCTGCGTCATATGTCACTTAATAATCCTCATCATACTTATTCCCACATTTCTTCATTTAGAACGCTAGGGACATTTATATGCTTCCAGATACATTAATAATACTCCTTTTCTTAATTTCAAACGACGAATGTGCAGCAAATTCTCAGGTGTCAAGTAAGTAAGAATAAAAAAAATGATTTTTTTAAGGTACACTGGAAACATTTATAGACATCGAACTTCATATGGGATGAATTGAGATAGACCATAAGGGGAATTTTTTTCCCCATCATGTTATGGTAATGAGCTACATAACAATAAACTATAACCAATAGCAAAAAAAACACAAATACCAATTTATAGCCCAAGTGCTAATTATCATCAGGATCTTCATAACCAGGGGTGAAGGAAACCCAAACATTTGAGGGTTCCTCTTATTTCATAATAAAATGCTATAAAGGTGTTGGTTGGGAAACTTTGGGTGCATGTGCCCCCCCCAAGGTTCCTATAACCAGATGTCACACATGTATTTGTAAAAATGTAACAGAGGCAAATGCATTGTAAGGGATGATAGCCAAACTATGATAGCCTGCTACTTATTACTCTTGTAGAAAATAAACACGTCTTCTAAAAGTCTCATCCCCGGGGTATTCTTCCTGGTTTATTTTAGTTCACTGTTTTTGCTCATGATTCATTATAGAAAGTAAATAACCTCTGTACAAACTCCAGAGTCCCCCTTTGATTTCATTATGATCACTAGTGGTCTCGACAAAGCCCGTTTTTAAGTGTAAACTGAGCCACGAAGCAGGAAATATAAAGGAGTCAATAGCAGTGAGCTGTGATATCTCTCAACTGCGAAGACCCTCAACTGCTCGGTGTTCTTTCCCTGAGCATCAAAAAAGATTATTATCATTGCATGTACCAAATATACATTTACTTTTGTGAAATAAAAGAAACTTTTGATTTTGGAAGGTTTGTATCCATCAGAATGTAAATTGAGATCAACATGAGATCAACATCAGCAGGAAAAAAATGGGCACACTAGATTAGCCTAATTGTTCTTATCTGCCGTCACATTCTATGTTTATGTATTTCATATCCAGTGTCTCTGAAGTAGATCTGAAGATTCCCTATGTATTCTAAAACAGCGAGTGTGTTTCTTTGGTTAAGATGAAAAACATTTTTCGTGGAATACAATTTTGTGTCTGTAGGTTCAAACTCATCACGAAAAAAATAAAAGAAGTTTGGTTATGTCATCGATTAAAACATAACTTTTATTTTATTGCTATTAAGAGAACCAGCTAGGTACATTAAAAAGTGAAAAGATACAAGTACAGAAAAAGTGGTTAAAACTGCATAGCCTAATGGCAAATACAGCATTAAGAAGAATAAAGAAGGATTTATGTTAACCTCCCAATCATCCCAATTTAGGAAGGAGAGTCCTTTAGGACTCAAATGAAAACAAAAAATATGTTTACATACAAAATAATGTAAATAAAATAAATAGTTCTAAATGCCTTACCAAAATACCATTCAATGTATATATGAAGTCTTACTATCTGGGATAGGACCATCATCCAGATGAAACAATGGCTCTGCTGCATTTATAAATAAGGTTAACAATAAAAAAAAATCACAGCAAATGATCACATTCATTTTTTTTTTTTTGCATGAGGCCCCCCTAACACATACTTTGCACCTAAATCTCTTCCTCCAAGATGAGCTGAGTTATTTGTGTGTTTTCCTTATTAGAACAGGGTTTCCAAAAATCGTGTACATAACACATTTTGGCATCACAAGATTTGTTCTACAATAATTCTTCAGTGCTGCTTTTGTAAGAAATCCCCATACACCATTATAACCACTCAGATCCAGTTACAGAATAGTGAGACAATGAGGTCATACCTTCAAATGAAGCAGTTCTTGGTGGAATGTAGAGTTGAAACTGACTTTATGGTTATATATAGTCTTGAAAGTAGAATACGCTGCCAGGTAGAGAAGTGCTATATTTGAATCCACCCGATGTGGTTGTAATCTTTAAATCATTTGTTTAGTTAAATCCAGAGTAGAACATGTGCAATTGTTTTCATTATTCATGATCTGGAAGGTAAAAAAAAAACCCTCTTTAGCTTAAAGAAGCAGAAATGCCTTTCTCCCTCCTTTTGACATTGCTATGGTTAATATGGTGAATATGTTACAAAATCAACCGGTGATTGTTGTTTTTCTAGGAACACCCTTGGGGAATCTGAGTTTTTTGTGAGTCTGCTTAAAAATTCAAATTTGATATATTTTTTTTCCTCTCTTCAAACATATGTGGGTTAAATTTGCATCATTACACAAAAACTGCCTTCTGAGTTTCTCCAAACAGCTGACCTGAAAGTGATATCATAAGATTACATCACAGCAGGTCTCTAGTTCTGAATATGCAAAGCACATCATCTCGAAATCATTTATGGACACAGAGAGTAATTAAAAACAAGGTAACCATTATAGGGACATGCATACTTACCCATTACCCTAAACGTGTTACCCTTGTGCATAAGACACCAAGGCTAAGTTATGGTGAGGCAATATGATCCTAATGTTGGACTGGAATTTTGGCAGTTGTGAAACAAGTGTTGAATAACAGCGGTCAGTATCGTCGTGCTCAGCATATCAGAGGAGACGCTGGTGCAGGGTAGGGCACGATGTCCCCGCAAGAGAAAGCCCATCGTTCTCAGAAGAGCTCTTCCCTCTCCAACTGGTTCCCCCCTCGGTTTGAGCCTTAAGGGTTCAAGCGGCCGTGGGACTTTCTGATGATCATCCAAGTCTGGGGACAAACTCTAAGGGTGCTCACGCGGGTTTGTTAAGAAAAGCTGTAGTCAGAAAGCCAAGCTGGGTCAAACACAGGGTCAGTAGTACAGAATGAACTAGGGCAGGATACACTATGACAAGCATCAGTACCATCAGTGGGCAAGGTAGTGTGGGGTTCTCAGGCTAAAATGGGACACAGGAGGAGAAAAGGTGCCAATTTCTTATTTGGCGCTACAATTCGAATGGAGTGATGCCACTCTGTTCAGGACATGCGGCCTCTGTAGCGGGAGGAAGCCAGATTAAGAGTAGGTGAAGAGTGAGGATCCACCTGTCTGGATGGAGGCCTCCCTCAACAGCGTGGCAGAAGAGCGCACCAGCTGGAAGTCTGCGGCCGCGGCGGACCAGCGGGTGGATAACATGTTTCACTGTTTGGCGCAACTCTAGCACTTACCCAGGAAAGCTTTACTAGCCGACCCCGGGGCCATTCCTCTATATCTAGCTATAAAGCTTTGTCTTTTGTTAGTTCTAGATTGTTATAGTCTTTGACTGTATGTACTCTACGAAGCGTTAACCGATGGTCGTCATAAAGTTCCCTTTTGATTTAACTCAAAAATGTTCTTTGAATATTTCTCTTCGTTTTTAGAATATTTGAAGATGGGGAAACTATTTCTTTACATCAATTTCTTGGGGCGCATTCCTCTCACAAGGGCCATACATATTGGGAAAGGAGCAGCGTGCCCAAAAGGTTTGTTAAGAACATTTTGGTGACTCTGGAGCACCGGTGTAATTATTTTACACTTTGACTTATTGTCTTCTCCTGAATGTTAGCTTACGGCTTATTAGCCGAGTTTAACCAAAGAAACTGGAGAACATATCCTTAAACTAACCGAGAAACGTCACCTCCCATCCTCCACAACCCCTCCAAGAAAACATAAGATTTTCAGTTTAGTATTTGTGGAATGCCGTTTCACTCGGCTGACAAACTGTCTTTCAATAAATTGTAATGCACAAAGTATGTTAATTGTTCATCTTATGGCAATGCTGCAATACACGTCTTTTTGCACCGATGCTGCGTGTGCATAGTTTTCATTTGGAAGGGCAGACAGCGACACACACACAGACACACACGCTCTCCTCCTACACCTCTGCGTGGTATCATCATCTGCAGGGAAAATTGAAGGCAGGCAGGTTTTTCTAGTATATGAATTGCCATATAAATGAGCTATAACACTGCTGGCGTACACGTGATACGTTCAACATGCGGATAACTCGCTTAGATATCGCTAATAAATGTTTTATGATCCGCAGAATGCAGATAATTTCCATGTGCACAATACGTTTTCTTTGTTTTCATAACCTGAAAACACGAACCCTTAATGCTAAGGCTAGTTGACATGGCAGCTTTTAGGGTTACAACTCAACACCAGGCATCATGTTGATGACCAAATATACCCTGTATAGACTAGGACCGTCCTGTAAAATGCCACACATACACTGGAACGTGACTTTTCAAATATTTACTATGTAATTGCCCATCACAAACCTCCTGCTGTATTGGTAGAAAACAAACGGTCCTAATAATTCGTTAATTCCTAGGAGATAAAGCCATTCTGCATTAAGTCATCTTTATTCCAGCAGGGATTTCAACGGTGTCCAAGTGGCTTACTCAAATATCAAATCGGATTAAAATATTAGGGAATCGGCTTCAGACTACGTGACTCTGAGAATCTGCTCATTCACCCAAAAGACCATGATTACTGTCCCTCAGACTCAGGTTCAGACCTTTAGGGGACCTATACCAGGACAGGACACCATTCTGCAATGGGCTGTTGAGGTTCCATTAAAGCTATTAAACCCAGTTCTACCAGAGATGTAGGGATATGGTTTACACTGTGTTTTGCCAAGCAAATGGCCATGCATTACTCAAAAAAAGCCAGATCAAAGTCCATGAAGAAGGCATAAGCCGCGAAGGCACTGGAGTCCCTAGAACAGGAGACATGAAATACAGTAGAACTAAGCAGTATGAATGCTTGGTCAATGGCGGGCTAACGGAGGGTTTTCATAAGATGCGCTCTTGAATGGCTTTAAAGTTTTAGGCAGCATTTGCCAGCAGGCATCTGGTCAATTTGGAGAGATTCCACCATTTGTTTAGTTCCACCTATTGCACTAATTATGAGCAGCATGCTGTAGCCCATGAATTGCAATTACGAATGCTGGAGATACTGACGCAAGGGTTGTGGGACCCTGGGCATGACATCATATACTAGCGCATTCATTGATCCCTGCCAAATAGCCATACAAGAAGGAAAAGGAAAGAAGGTCTGAGCCATAGCTGTCACTTCCTCCTATGGGACCATGCTGTTTTTATTCTGGGTAAATAGGGGAGGACATTGAGGGCAGATTGTCCTGTTGGGTTATCAAGCTCACTGATGCACCACTGCTCCTATAGTCATTTGTGGAGATCACTTTTAACCAGCCCTAGGGGGCACGGCCTTCGTGGTAACCTTACTTGGTTCCAAGCATCCGTAACAGGCAGGGTGTGGGAAATGATGTTTAAATATCTTTTTATTTAGACGGTCAGATGCAATAAAGGCACAGCTGATGATCTGCATAATAAAAGCAAACGTTCAGTTGCTTAATGGTAATCTGTCTATACCTGCCAGCAGACAGACATCAGTTAACCAGCCTCCTTCCTCCCTCAGGTGAAATGGCTTGTAGATGTTAGCTCACTGTTAACCAAGAGGAACAATTGGACAAGATTACATCACGCCACGTTAAATGCATTCCAGAAAGGTGTCCTGCGCAGCACAGTGCCGTGAAAACAACAGGGCCTTGTATAATGATTCTTTATGACTGGAGGTCAATCTGATGAAGGCTCCACAACCAGATGGAGATATTTATCTGCTTTTAAGTTGGAGCAACCCAAAAACAAAAAATTGTTGTGATGCGTAAATCCAACTCTCCAAACTTTGTCCAAGATTCCTTTTTAGAATTAACTTCATATTGTCTTGTGATATCCAGAAAGCATTTGGTGCACGATACTCACGAACCCCTGGTATCCTTCGATCTGAAGAGTTTACTTTGCTCTAAAAACTCATCTTCACAACTGCGATAGGCATCACACTAGTATACTTCGGGTTTTTTTTTGATGTTTGAATTATTTGTTTCTAAGGACTATGTAGAGTCGCGCTTGGTCATCAGGCTCTTGTCAATGCTCCACTTAAGTAACGTCTTGTTAAATCCAATTTATTTATGCACCATGCACATTCAAGGGAGACTGGGGCAGCCGTTTGGCTGAACAGGAGTGGCACTGTACAGGTTTTGAGATGGATAATGCAATATTTCGCTGCTCTGTCTAGGAAGAAATTCTGAAAATAACAGACAAATGATATCTGCTCTGACCTGCCTTTGGCTCTTGATGGGAGGATATGAACCAAATCGTCTGGAAGGGGCACTAACCCTAACCTTCATCATTTGTAATATCTGACATTAAATAAACAGTACATATTAATGGGTTTGGGCTTTTTTGCCCTAGCAGTGCCAGATGCTATTGTATAGCGTTAAGGTCTGAAGCCTTTGGTAAAGAGTTCACATGGAAACAGCTAGTGTTTATTTACAATTGAAGCACAGCACGTCCCTGTATAATACAAAACAACATGTTATCTTCGTTCACTTACCGCTGGAAAGTGTCAGGTTTAGGGTTGTTATTTTTTTCTTGATAAATAACCCCTCCTCATAGTTGACGAGATATGGCAGTGATGCTGCATACGTGCCTCGCGCTCGATCCATACTTAATGTACAGTACATGTGAGATATGGAGTGAGTTTGTTATATGTAACATGGTACATGTATGTTCTGGTGCAAAGTATGAAGAGTGATCTTACCTAACCACTGAAATAGTTTAACCAAATGGAGAGTCTACGATGTCGCCTCCAGTCAAGTACACGAAACAACCAAACAAGGTCCCTGCATGCAGATATACATATATATTTATTCTTCTGTCCCTTTACAACGTATTTTGCTTTAAAAAAATCATATCTTCAACTGAGATATGTATCATACTGAGGTACTAAAATGATGATACTGGTACTTTAATTTTCCCTGTAAATACTTTTTTTCTTCTATTATGTCAACACTGGAGAAGAAACTTGCATTCTGGGAAGAAGATGTTATATAATAAAAGATGTGCTGTTACATTAAAGGAATCAAAACACTTTAATGTATGCGCATGAGTTATACTCAACTGCTTTCTATCTGGTTTAGAACTGTGAGTGTCACCCTGTTATTTTTGTATTTAGCACAGGGCAGGAAATGACATCATAGTCACACAGCAGCTCATTATGTGGAAGCACATGTACACGACATCAGGACATCTCCAAGTGTCCCTCTTAGCAAAGTTTAAGTATGATTCTTAGTACACAAAGGACTAATCCCGTAAGAGGCAGATGGTGACAGATGCCTATCGTGTGTTATCTAATAAACCTGTAAGATTAGCTGTGTCTTGAGCTTTACGAAAGGGAAAAACTAAAACAAGAAAAACCAGACACGGGTCAACTTCATTCGCTACATTTAAAAACAGAAAAGTAAATCCTGCTGATTTCAACATGGGGACCATGTTATCCCCTCCCTCCCCCGTGCACCTCAGAGAGGGGTATCCTTTGCCGCTTTGCCAAAAAGTCAATTTTGTTGACAGCTCCTTTCTCATTCCATATATATATATATATACTACACAGATACTGTTTTGCTTTGTTGGTAGCCAATTCACCATTGATGTTGGCCCTGGGGCAAAGGTTCATGTTGTCCATTGACAAGCAGGCACATATCGCACCTGCACCCACCTTCATTTGGATTGCTAAGGTGCAAGCTCCATCAGCTCCTTATCGTAAGGGGCTGAATGTTCTCCTTCACCTGACAGACCAATAGGACAGCAAAATCTTCATCTCCAGTGAATAGGAAAATGTAACATTCTAGTCTATGAGCTCATTGCCAGTATTCATATTATGTGTATTTATATATATATATCAGATCAGGTAAGCGTGTGGCACTGTCGGCCATCTGGCCAGTCTGGGCCTGGCCATCTATGCCAAAAAAAGCAATATTGATGATGGTGATAAGGCCAGTAAAAACATTTGAAACACAACTGGTATGCCTTATGTTTTCATTATATTCAAGAGGCTAAAGGGTCATAGAATAAAAACAAAAAGAGAAGGCAAAAAAAGGAGAGCAAAAACAGACACACAATCAATCGAACAAACAATAACAAACAGCGTGAACCCAGTTTACTCAGGTAAACGCTTTGTAGAGTAATTTAATACTGCAGTTACAATAAAGTAATATTTGGTGCAAGAAAACACTTTATAATGTCTTCTGGGTGCTTATGCTGGTAATCTTGATTAGCAATCCTCTCTCTCTCCTTTTCTCTCTCTCTCTCTCTCTTCCCGACCTTCTGTTTTTTCCTGCCTTGCTTTGATGCAAGCAAACAATGACCATATGGTTATGGATAATCCTACTTTATAACATTTTTCTCAAGGCTGCCTTCTCTGTAGCAAAGGACGTTTTTGAACAGTAATAAAGAACTTTTGTTTGGTGAACTTCTAAAATTTGACATTGGTGACATGCTCATCACAATGCAGCGTCTACAAGAAACACAAGCGTTAGTCAAAGTATCCCCTTCAAACTTACAACAGATCACATTTCATTTTGTATCTTGTTTGTTGAGTGCCTGTCCCTTCTGCGGTGATATCCCTTTAAGAATACGAGATGAAAAGAATTCAAGGCATGTGGCCATGCCATTCGCACATATTGAATGATATTGTTCTAAAGCGTTTCTGCGGCTATGGTTACTAGAATTGTTTTGGCAGGTCCTTCTCTAATCCGGGTTTGTTAATAAAATGTGGGATGTCTTGCATGGAGCTTTCCGTGATTAATGTAAGAGGATTCAGGATATTCTCCATTATACAAATTGTATGGTCTGGCAGGACCAGGGTGACCACTTTGCTTTCTGCCAAACAGGGACACCTTCTCCCTCACATGCTGAATGCGTCTTGAAGACAAATGTTCAATTACACCCCGTCGGCTACAGCTGACCACTATATTTAAGCATCTAGCTCTTCCCTTCCTTGGGGGCTGACACGCTACAGAAGGATGTATCCTCACTAATGCACTTGGATATTTCTTCTTATCGTATCAACAAATGTAGCTGGCGCTTTGCAGTTAATAGTAGCATATTTGCCCAAGCAGCTTCTCAGTGTCATCTTTGTCCTCCGAACAACTTGCCAGTGCCTCATTTATCTCCAAACAGCATGTCAGTGCCATTTTTGTCCTCAAACAGCTTGCAAGTACCATCCATGAGCCGCAAACAGCTTGTAAGTGCCATATTTGTCTTGAAACAGCTTGCCAATGCCATATTTGCCCCGAACAGTTTGTCAGTGCCATATATGTCAGTAAACAGCTTGTCAGTGCCATCCTTGTTCACAAACAACTTCCTAGTGCCATCTTTGTCCCCAGACAGCTTGTCAGTGTTATTTTTGTCCCAAAACAGATTGTAAGTGCCATCTTTGTCCCCGGTTTGTCAGTGCCATCTTGGTGCCCAAGCCGCTTGTTAGCATCATCTTTGTGCCCAAGCAGCTTATCAGTGCCATCTTTGTGCATAGGTTGTCAGTGTCATCTTTGCCCTCCAGACATCTTACCAGTGCTATATTTGCCCCAGTGCTTGTTGGTGCCTTCTTTTGCATCAAAGCTTTTTATCAGTGCTATCAGCTTCTCAGCGCCACATTTGTCTCCAGCCAGTCAGTACCATCTTTGAGCCCCAAGCAGCTTATTAGTGACATCTTTGTCTTAAAACAGCTTGCCACGGCCACTTTTGCCCCCAAACAGCTTGCCAGTGCCATGTTTGAGTGCCTAAACACACACACCAAGTAAATAGACCCAACTGTCCACTCCTAACGCAGTTAGATGCCAACCGTCACTTGCTATCCTTTACTGACATCTACTGGCCACCACTGACCAATGTTGGTAACGCTTGCGGCTATATGAGAAATGTTAGCTTGTTTGTGTTTATCAAGCATGAACAGGCCATTGCGCTCACCAGGCAAATACCTGTCGGCAACTCCTATGTACCTTTATCGCAGCATCCTTCAAAAGTGTAAGAGTGTTGTGTGCGTTTGGAGTGTATCCTGCATTGGGTCCCATGCATGTCATTTACCTAATGCTTGCCTTAAAGTGCTGGGCCGATTGTAATCCTGTCCTTTCCAATTGATCATTATTATATTTTGTTGTGACCAGACGGTAACTCACTCACGGTATGTTACATTTTTAGTTGTCTTTAGTGGATACATTGTGGACTATGGATGGTAACTGAACGTACAGTGGGTCAGTCTCCCAGCGCCTTGCAATACAAAACATTTATACATTATACAGGTATGAACACACAGTTAATATTAATCTATGGAAATATCATTAAAGGCTAAATATGATGATTGGTTTAGCAGACACATAAAGTGCTACATTTCAGGAATACACTCATTTATCCCCCACAAGTAGCTGGTAGAAGGCTGCAGGGTAGCTGGGGATATTCTGTTTCTATCCTGCCACAGACACCCGACCCCACTTTAGCTATTTATATATCCAATTAAGGGACAGTAAAACAATTCTGCGCTAATGTTCGTGTTAAACACTGATAGCAAAGTGTTACTATAGAACCAAACACTTGCTAGAGCAACTGCAACTCCTCTGTGGACTTTAATTAAACCACAAAACAGCCTGTTATTCCTTATACAGCTTGGAAAAATACATCCTAAAAAAGTTACCTATGTCCATGGAGAGCTCATTAAAGAAAAGAGCTGCACAGAGGAATTGTTTGTTCTGCGGAGTACAGAGGCTGTTACAGTTGTCATGACTCAACGATGAACCAAAATCTGTACAATATAAAGTAGTCCATCACTAGTGATACGTATAACACCGAGAACACACTCGTTCACCGCTGCATGGTGTCCATCCTCTGTGAGCAATGCCAATGATACATACATAAAGTATGGACATACATTAACATATCAAGGTTTGGGGCCATGTAGATATGTCCTTGTTCTTGGAAGAAAAGCACATTTTGTCTGTTAAAATAACATAAAATGGATCAGATAAACAGAATAGATGGAATATCTTCATAAACGTACAGAAGTCTCCTGCGTTCCAATGGCACAACGTGTTCACTAATCCAAGTTTAAGTTTAAAAGGCTAATTGATCATTAGAAAAGCCTTCTGCAATTATGTTACAGCTAGAAACGTTCTTGTATACCGGTAGCATATGGTGGGTTCAAGGATAGGACGGCTTTAGCATCAATGACTTTAATTATACGTTCATTGATATTTTATTGCTTGTTGTAGAAACATAGAATTTGATGGCAGATAAGACCCATTCAGTTCATCTAGCCCACTTTTCCTAATATAAAGAGTGAAACAGCCATTTATCTACCACATTCTCAGAAAAGTATGCCACTAGAAGCCACTACAAATTATTTTAACACTTTCCAGGCACCAATGCTACCACTAGCCTTTGCCACAGTGTGTGGTAGTATTTCTTTGTGTTTTTTTCCCCGTACAAATTGTACATCAGGTATGAATTTACAGCTCCTGGCACATGTCACTGTCACACAACACCCCAATACGTGTCCGTCTACTGAGTACGGTGACACCGCTCATGCATTCATTTTGAAACTTGAAATTTTGAAATCTGGTCATCTTGCCCCATTTTGGATATCTTTGAACCCGGTCGCATCAAACCATATATTTTTGAAAACTAGACACCCCACGGGTATTTGAAATGCTGGTATTTTAACTCTTTCAATGTCATGATTTTTGGGAAGATACATTTTAGGCCTTTCTCATAAAAATACACTTTTTATTTTTCACATTTTGTTGGTGCTGGATGTTTCCCTGGATGGTAACATTTGGTTTGCCAAATCTCTGTTTTCATGTTGTAGTTGTTGTGAGGTGGACTTTGGGCTGAATAAGTGACTTATTAAAAATGCGAGAGGAGAACAGATCAAAGGAGCAGACCTGACTGATTATATGAGGGACCTAACAGAACTATTTAGTTTTCCTGACCCCCGATCCTCAGCATTTCACTAAGAAACACCGCTTGGAAACAAAGCTGGTGGCAGAACGTACATTTCCCCATTGCAGCTGAATTATTATTTTTTCTTAAGCTACAAAATTTGTCACACTGGCCCATTGCTTAAATGGACAATGGAAGTGAAAAGAAAATGTTTTACGGAGATTTACCAGGATCCTTCTTAAAAAGAGAACTATATCCAGACAACAAATCACTTTTATTTGTTATTTTTTACCAATATTTAATGATTTTCTTACCTCTGCAGGACTCTGTGTAATGGAAATGCCCTAATTTTCATTGTTGACTCCTTCTGAAAAACAGCCCAGGAGAAAAATGTAACTTTTTGCTTATGTTTCACTTTATTTTTAAGTTGTAAACTGCTCATGTACATATTATGCGAAGTATCTGCACGAGCCATTGAGGAATTATTGTTTTTGTTTTTAAATTTGGCCATTAAAAACAATGTAAACAATAACACGACAATAGCTTCACAAAGACTAAACAAACACATTGTATCCAGTTATGCGCTTTTTATTTGGACTGTTAAGGATTTATTTAAATGAAAGAAGAAAAAAAACCGAAATGTTTGGGGCTTGGAAACTCGTTTGACAAGTTTTACAACCACACCTTACCAAAGGGTCATTTGCAATTAAATGATATTGTTTGAGCGAGAGTGATAAATGCTTAGAAAAGCGACCCTTGTTTTAATGGTTGTAGATAGTGACGTATCCACGCCTAGACAGACTGGGCCTAGGGGCGGCAGATCGCCCCAGTGTTCGGCTACGGAGGAGATCTTTGTTCTTGCCAACTGGCCTACCTATGCTATGGAGGCTGCGCCGGCGTCACCTTTTAGTGCATGAAGGACGCTGACCCCAGAGGGGGCATTTGGGGGCGCTGTCCTGGGTCAGGCCTAGGGAAGAACAAAAGGAGATGCTGTATTAAAGCAGAGCATGAAGGCAGGAATACTAAGCCACAGTAATGAGCTTTAACGTTGTTAATGTAACTAAAGCGTTAAGTCTTCTTGGTTTAAAAACCGAAATTCTCTTCAGATTCTCTCATGTTTTTGAGGCCTTGCTATCCTTTCTATTCTAACCGGCTGTGATCGTTACATAAGACTCCCAGCTGGGTGTTTTTGCCCACAGTATGCTATGGTTGATATCCCTGCTTGAAAGCAGGTGACTAAATGAAGTGTAACTTTAAATAATATGAAATCAATGTTACCAAGGGGACGGAAATACAGCCATTTTGCTACCAAGAATCCTTATGATGGACTAGCTGATTATTATAATCCTTTTACACTGAGGTCCAAACAGCCGCGCTGCTTTTACGGTACAATAAAAATGCATACATTAAAATTCACCTCTAGGACTATAACGAATTTTTTAAGTGGCGGGAAAACCCAGAACTTAACTCCCTCTAGGGCAATAGCCGCGTGACTGGAGAAACCTATTACCATTTTGCGCCACGCCCATCTCTGTCGTCACTGGACCCTGCGCCGCTGCCCTGGAAACCCCGAGCGGTAGCAAAGAGCCTGGTGTCCGCCATTTCGGGGAGTCGCAGGTTTGCCATTACACGGCCTGTCATCTTCCCGCCCCGACTGCCCTCTTATTCATTCCCGCTCGGGCCTCTAACCTTTTTTTTTTCCCTCCCACTCTCCTCACCACCCACGCATAGAGTCGCCGCTCTCCCACCTCACTAGCGTTATAACGAAGGATTGTTGTCGTTGTAGATTAAACGGTTGCCGACATTTCAAACCGTTCTCTTTGCGTAAACAAGGCCGAGGCCTAACAGGGAAGACACCGCCTAGCCCTAGGACTGTCAGGGGCTAACGTCAGGTAATTATTACCCTCGTCGGTCGAGCATTCCGCGCTTTCCTTTTACACGGTGCGATTTCCTTGTGCGTATGTCTGGCTTGTGGTGCGTGTTTGCGGCCTACGCCGAATCTTAACGTATGTGACCGTTCTCTCTGGGTCTTTCCACTCGTGTCTCTGATCCACGCTGGTAATTTAAGGCGCTGCTACCGCCGAGTGTTTTTAATAGTTTAGGCGTTTTTTAATGTTTACCTGTTGCCTTAATACGCATGTGCTAATTGATAAGCTCCCTCTGGCAGTGTTCGGGTTATACGGGCCTACCCGGCTGTTACACGTGTCCTAGCGGGTAGTAGTATGTTTCTGCTGAGTATGCCATCATGCCCTGGGTATTTTTACACGAGGCCCCGTGGGCTTGTGATTCGATCCACGAGGTTTTTTCCTATAAGGGTTAGATCTTAAGGGCCACACTCTTAAGAATGGCCCCAGGTGTCCTACGGCATGTGGGCCTCCCGACTTTTGAAACTTAATATTTGAAGTAGTTTGCCAAGTGGGAAAGGAGGTTATTAAACACGCAATAAATACGCCTAGGGTGTAAAAATTTGATCCTCTGTAAAAAGACAGCATGATTTTATGACTAATGCAATGAAAAAAGGCCTTAAAGCAGCGCATGAAGGCAGGAATACTAAGCCTCGGTGCTGAGCTTTTATACCCTTTGAGATCCAAACACTTCGCATGTTCTCTGTAAATATCTGCCTTCCTAAATTCTGTAGGCAACTAAAGAGTTAAATGGAGGACAGTGATCTGGTTTTAAACCAAGACTGTTTGCTGTCCTCCATAGACTTAATGTTAATATATTTTAATATATATTTTACGGTATATATAATAGATATATATATATATATAATATATATATATATATATATATATATATCATATACATTTGGAATGTTTGGACTCTATGCTGTAACTTATTTACAAAGGCATAATGTTTAGATTGGAAACATATTGTGGGTGTTCAGCCAGAGCGAAGTTAACAGCATGAAAGCGGAGTTACCGAACCATCCGTTACAGGAAGTCCTCGCTGTTGAAAGCGACTTCCTTAAATCTCTACTTTAATCTGGTATGATTGGCAACGTAGTATATTTATCTAAGCACATCGCAACACGGTGACCTTTTAAGTGGAAAGGAACATACGAAAGAAGGCCATATGATGAAACGTTACTGTGCCACAAAGTAACTTGGCTTCTAAGTCGATAGTTTTGAGTCACCAGTGGTCGCTTCCAGCCCTGTTTAAATAGTCTGATTTACCTAATTTTTAAAAGATTAACACATTGTGTAAATTTGCTAGTGAGCATATGGTTGCCGCTGAACTTTGGCTTTGCAAACAGTTTCTTAACATCACCACATAGGCTGCCAGGGCCGTTAACCACTGAAACCCGCCGCACCGGTAATAGGCATGCGCCCACCCAGAATCCCTTGTGGTTTGTGGCAGCACCATGAGATTTCTGAGGGAAAAACAAGCCTTCTGGTGTCTGTAGATGAGTGTTTAATAATGCTTCTACTACCCCCTTAATTTTAAGTGGAAGGGTTAATGGCACAGATGTGTGTATAAATAGCAAAGCTTTAAATGTGGAGCAGTCGTCATGGAAACCAGTGGTGTATTCCTACTGATTGCTTTATATTAATCACTTTGTTCTAGAAACGCTCTTTAATAAGTAATGGCCGCGCAGACACTCTTCTATTTTGGTTTTCAGTTTCATAACTGATGTTTGTTTGTTTTTTCTCTTTTCCCCTCAAGATCAACCAAAATGGCTGATGACATTGATATAGAAGCAATGCTGGAGGCTCCTTACAGGAAGGTGAGAAACATCTGCCAGTAGCTTTTGTTTTCAGAGCGTAGTTTATTCATGAAACTACTGCATATATGTAAACTAACACCCCTGGAGCTCTCATGACTTATCCCATGGAGATATTGCATAACATGAAAAAGTGAATTATTTACTGTTTTGTGATATTGTGCAGTAGTTTGACTTCAGCATGATAAATAAATGCCCATCTATCTCTTTTTGTAGACTTGCCTAACGATATATCACCTCTACTCCCATGAATTCACCTTTGATTCCAGTGTGAACTGTCAATCATAAGGTAGTAATTGAGTGACGTATCGCTGTACCGTGGTCCCCTAGGTAAAAAGACTTGCCTGTGAACTGCCGAGCTCCGGTTTGGCATAGCAACAAGGTGAATGCAGTGTTTTTTGGGGGAAATGGGGTTCCAAGAATATCCTCTTTCACCAGCCAAGCGCAGCCCAGTTCAGCAGATTGTATTCTGCTTATTACATCCTTTTTTTTTTCAAAAATAAAAGTGAAGAGGCTGGTGAAAACGTCACGTGGACACGGAGGATCAAAAAAAAAAATCTTGGATCCCCCACAAATTACCAGGATATCCGATAACCTGCATGGCTGCTGTGTTCTGAATATGCAGCTAAGATTTTTTTTTTGTAATTTAAATGCAGGACTCCTATTGTCCCCAACTTGTATAACTATACATTGCTGCAATGTTCCGTTAAAGGAATTCATAGACTGCCCTTCCCCTTACTGCTGTCTGGTGATTTACTTTACTATTTTGCATGCAAGGACACCGGACAGCCTAGAATGGCTCTCATCCCATTGTTATTGGCTCAAGTCCCTTTTTTGGGCTCTTCACCCCATTGTCTCTGAACAGCTAGGCTTAAAGTGCAGAATGTGTATCACCTAGCCCTGAGCAAAGTGGTCTTAATGTTTTAGCCTAAGTAAACCTAATTTAAAATGGATGCTTCCATGTAAACCGGTATGGCGGTAGGGACATATGTAGGCTGGACAAGTACGTATTTGCTGACTTTTCTCGGGAGTCGACGTTACTAAAGCAGTGTGAATCCCTGTTTGCTTCAGGGCGAGATGTGTGACAGAGGTGGCACCAAGCTCTTACAGTCCCAACTCTCCAACGGAAATGGGCGAAGATCACTGGAATGGCATCGGTCACAGGACATGGATAGTGGCTGGCTGCTAGCGTGGCCATTTGGGACTTAGGCAAACAATAGCCTTGGTACCGGTCACAGGGACCGCAGCACCAGAATTGAAAAAAAAACCCCCTTCAGTACGATATTCACATGTAAACAGACTACAGCATTTTACTACCTAGTGTCACAAAGCCACAGAAGCTACAGCTACATGAATTGTTATATATATTACATTTGTGCTAGTTACTTTTAAACTTCTTATAGATTACTTAATTATAGTGCTGAAACAAATTCCCCTGTATTTCTTTTTGTAGCCTTTCACATTAGTTTTTAGTTCCTTAGACATTAAATTTTCTTTTATTCTCTCATCCCAATTCCCTTTACCCTTGCCCACTTGAACTGTTTCCACTTCGCCCTCATGATGTTCTTCTATCAACTCTGCTTAGGATGAGAACAAGGTGAACAGTGCCAATGGACATGAAGAACGGAGCAAAAAGTAAGTACACATCTTTATCGCTTTCTAATGTCCCTACTTTGCTTAGATTGCACATGTCGCTTTCTTTTTTGATATAGAACTTTGTCATGTTAGTGATGAGAAAACTACCCGATAAGAAACCTTAAAGTATGTAAAATCTGTCCTATAAGTTATCTGCAAGTGATATAATTTTTTTTAACATGTTAAAATGGTAAATAATTTGCAGAGCCATTTTTGCTTCAGTAGAATATCTGCATGTAGATTTAAATCCATAGGGTATTGTACTATATACATTTAACACTGCAATGGTGTGTAACTAGCATCTTTAATCTTAAAGGAAAAAGAAAAGTAAGAGTAGGAGCCGCAGTCGTGAAAGGAAACGTAGCAAGAGTAAGGAGCGTAAACGCAGCCGAGATCGGGAAAGAAAAAGAAGCAAAAGCCGTGAAAAGAAACGCAGTCGCAGCAAGGAGAGGCGGAGGAGCCGCTCAAGAAGCAGGGAACGTCGGTTCAGGGGCCACTACAGAAGCCCTTAGTAAGTATACTGTTCAGTGCTAAAATGTGTATTGTCAGTAGAACAAAAGGGCACGGCTTAGTTTTTATATTGCATGATTATTTTGTTATTAAAAGTTAAGGATGGTTGGCTATTAAACAGTCACATCTGAATATAATAGACCATATGTTAAAATACATATTCCACATGCTTAGTGTGGTATTGTTGCATATGGAATTTATTCACTCATGGGGAGGCTTGTGGGTTAGCCTGTCTCGCTTTTTTATTATAAAGGGACCACACTGGCATGTTTCTCTTGCAAGGTGAAATGTTTTACCCCAGTTCCATACAACTAACTTTTTTTTTATATATTGTAGTTCTGGACCAAAGTTTGGAAGCAGCTCCATGCGTGGGAAGATTGGACCGCATAGTGTGAAATTAAGGTGTGATATTTTCAACTGTCCGTTTTGTTTTTTTTTTTTAAGAAAAAGTGCTAATTGTTTCTTTTCTTAATGCTCTTCTGTATTATGTTGCAGGCGACGTTCAAAGAGCAAAAGTCCTCAAAAGAAAGAGAAAAGCCCCGTGAGGTATGTGTTGTGAGATAGAAATGTGTGCTTTTAAATCTGATATACTGCTGTTCCCCAGACAGAAACACAAGATCCATCATAATTACAGGCTGCTACTTCTAAAATAAAAATCTCAATCTGTACATAGCTGCGCTTACCTCCTCTACAAAACAGCTGACCCTTGAGTCATGTTACGCTTAGTTATAGGATTAAGTTATCAGAATATACTCATGCAATTAATTTTATGCCTGCTAAATAGTGTTGCTTCAGTATAAGGAAAGTGTTGGTGTGGATTCCTTCCTTTTTAACCTTTTACTGTAAATGGGATTTTCCAGAGAACCAATTGATAATTTAACACCAGAAGAAAGGGATGCACGCACAGTCTTCTGTATGCAATTGGCTGCAAGGATCAGGCCAAGGGACCTGGAAGAATTTTTCTCTACAGTTGGCAAGGTACTTGTCTTACGAATTCCTTAGTTTATGGTACTAGCTTGTGTGTGTACTGCGTGCATTTATTCAATTTAATCCTACATTATTGCAATGTGATCTCTCACAGGTCCGTGATGTCAGAATGATTTCGGATAGAAATTCTAGACGCTCCAAAGGCATTGCCTATGTAGAGTTTGTGGATGTGAGTTCAGTGCCCTTGGCGATAGGGTTAACCGGGCAGAGAGTACTAGGAGTTCCAATCATAGTCCAAGCATCCCAGGTAGGTGCCGGAAAGCAGTTGTGCTCAGCATAATCTGTGTTGTCTGTTTTGTGTACCAATAACGTCTGTGGACTTTGGACATATAAACCGTTGTTCTTACCTGGAGCTGTCTTATCCAGATATGTCTATCTTTCCACTGTACTCTAATTTTGATATATTCATTCTTCAATAAGGTGTTTCCTGATTTTACAACAGGTCGATATGTTGGTGATGGCTTTTAACCTTCAATTTTCATAGTGGAGACCATTTAAAATCTGACTTGTTTCTGTAATTGATGTGCCTGGTACAATTCAAACAACTTTATTTATCCTGCGAAGGGAAGCATATGGCTTTAACATGCTGCATATTACCCCCTGACATATGCTTTTGAACACCAAAACATTTTAAATATACTGTTGCCTGTTTCAAGTGCAAACTTTTATTTTATGACAGGCTGAGAAGAACAGGGCAGCCGCAATGGCCAATAATCTACAGAAGGGAAGCGCAGGGCCTATGAGGCTGTATGTAGGGTCTCTGCACTTCAACATAACAGAAGATATGTTGCGTGGAATATTTGAACCTTTTGGCAGAGTGAGTATGGCGGGGAAATGGTCTCATGTAACAAATTATTCTGTTTCGTGTATCTAGTCGATAGAAATAGTGTTCAGACACTTTCGAGTTTAATTTTTGCTCCAGTAAACGCTAAATTTGTTGCCCCGTTACTGAAAAATCTCATTGGGTTTCTAAACAAAACATTCTGTTTTCAGATTGAAAGTATCCAACTTATGATGGACAGCGAAACTGGCAGATCAAAAGGATACGGCTTTATTACAGTAAGTATTTCACTAATCTGCCATTTCTTTTTTAAAACCAGGACAGCTGAGTAGTTGGTAACTTTTGAATCTCTCTGAAGTTTTCAGATTCTGAATGTGCCAAAAAAGCCCTGGAGCAGTTAAATGG
Organism: Spea multiplicata; assembly: GCA_009364415.1. Classification (NCBI taxonomy): domain Eukaryota; kingdom Metazoa; phylum Chordata; class Amphibia; order Anura; family Pelobatidae; genus Spea; species Spea multiplicata. The sequence goes on from VKOC01000010.1 coordinate 9,270,865, forward strand.
CTTTGAACTGGCTGGACGACCCATGAAGGTTGGCCATGTAACTGAGCGTACAGATGCATCCAATGCTAGCTCGTTTCTAGACAGTGACGAGTTGGAAAGGACTGGCATTGATCTGGGAACTACCGGTAGACTTCAGCTTATGGCAAGACTTGCTGAAGGTAAGATGCTTGATAATGCTTGGAGAGCTTCTACTTGTGTATTTCTTAAGGCAGGGGTCGACAAACTTGGTTTAGACTCAAGTCTAAACCCCCTTCATCCACCCACCATCGTGTTATATATAAAGTTTCAGTCGCATCTCCCACTTCTATGCCCATCATATGTTCCTCTAATTTATAAATATGTATCATAATTTTAAAAAATGCCGCCCCCAGCCCATAATCCACTAGGCATACCTCCCAGATGCACAGAAGTGATTTATAGTCGCCATGGCATCCTGCACCCGGGATTTGTCAAGCCTTGTCTTGAGGTATTTTTTACTGGACCTCCTAATGCGTTATAAGCTTGAAAGAGCAGGGCCTCTTTTCCTTCTGTACCGCTGTGCTCAGATTTGTATATTTTCAGTTTTGGTGTTAATGATCACTGTTCCTTTTTTGTGAAAGCGCTACTGACTTTACTAGCACCCTATAAATTAACACGGGGGAGGTTATACAAAAAAAGTGTTGTGTGATTTGGCCATCCCTTTTGATTCTATGGGGCGGGGGCATTCCTCATACTTTGCATTAAACAGAAATGTGCGTGGTTTTGATAATCTTGTATTTTCACAGGCACGGGATTGCAGATCCCTCCAGCAGCTCAGCAGGCTCTGCAGATGAGTGGTTCTTTAGCATTTGGAGCTGTGGCAGGTAAGCAGTTCGGATTACACTTTGGGTTTTTGCTATTTAATTTAAAAAAAAAAAAGTCCTTTAATGCTTTCAGAGTTTTTTCAGTCCTTGCTGAAGGATTAAGGCAGCTGTCTTTTTTTTTGTTCTACATTGAGCATTTTTTTTTGCTAGACATTGCATAAATAACACATTCTGCTTTTAGAAATTCTAAGCCTTGTCCGTTGTTTAATAAACCTGTTTTTTTTCCTTACAGATCTCCAGTCAAGAATCTCACAGCAGAGTGAAGGTTTGTAAATTTGTTTTCCTCTTCAGTTGATCGCTTTCATTCATAAACTTTAATACTAAGTTTTGAATTAAGAACTGTAAACAAAGTTAAGTATCAATAAAACTGTATTCATGGCTGCTTTAGTGTTTTATTCTTTCAGATATAATATCTGATGTAATGTAACTAGCAGCTAAAATATATTTGCACAGTGGAGAGGAGTACGAATTTTACAGAACTAGAAACTTACTGGCTTCCTTGCACAGTGAATAACTTAACAGATTGCCTATTCTCAGAAAGGGGCTGTTGTAAATGTGTATTAGAGTTTAACTGTTTTGCAAATCACCCAATTAGAGATTTTTTTTTTAAGACTCCAGTCTCTGTTAACATTGTTCCCCTGCTTTGTTACAGCACTTGCCGCTGCCGCCGCCTCTGCTGCTGCCTCTGCTGCCGCCATCTCATTGACGTCCCCTACTTTACCCGTCCCAGCAGCAACTCAGCCACTTGCAACCCAATGCTTCCAGTTGTCCAACATGTTCAATCCTCAGACGTAAGTAGATGACTGGAAAGCTCCAGTCCTCCCTTTTAGCTGCGTGGGAGTACGTGTTCAATCTTCACCAGGCAACGCTTTAAATAAAGTAGTTGAATTTCCAACAAAAACATGTCAGAATGTGTTGACATCTTCCAGTCAGTACTGTGATCGGTTACATTCTCTAGACTTACTTGTCACATTGTAAGCAGCTGTCTCTTGTATCCCTGGTGTCCTAAAGGGACAGAACATACTTTTGCGATAAGCTAATTGCAGAGTGCTCACTGTGAGAGTTAATTTAACGAGTGTGATAGGCACCCAGGTGTCCCAAAAACTTCTTAGAAATGAAGTGAGCCTTGTGTATTTAAAGTAACCATTGACATTATCAGTTATTCCTGAAACCAACAAGCTGTGGACACTGTGTAATCTGGAGGCCGTATATCCACAGTAAGCCCACCTGTTGGCCATAGCAGTTTATATTGTGTATAGTGTGGGTCTGACCCTTGTAGTTGAGGTCAGTTATAATCTTGGATAAACATTTGGCTCATTGGATGTTGTGATATGAATCCTGTGTTCCATATTGTCTGACCTCTTAAGTTTGGGGTGAGGGGCTACATGTCTGAGTGTTTTGTAGCATGCTTACGATACTTCTGTTTGTAAAACATTTTATAGGGAAGATGAACCTGGCTGGGACACAGAGATTAAGGACGATGTTATTGAAGAATGCAACAAACATGGAGGAGTGGTTCACATTTACGTAGACAAGAGTTCACCTCAGGTACGTTTGTTTCTTGAGCTACAGGTGTCCATAGATAAGGGAGGAGGTTCTGTATCTGCCCTAAAACATAGCAGTGTTCCCAAACAAATCTCATTGTACCAATTAGCCACCTATGACAATCAAGATTCATGCTGACACTGTACCGTTCCAATTAGAGACAGTACGTAAAGAGATGGAATCTTTTCAACAAGCGTTCTTTAAAATGAAAATATGGCGCTGCTCTAAATGTTAGCGGTATATAGGAGTTCACTAACTTGCTGTTTTTTTTTCTGTTTGTATCAGGGAAATGTGTATGTGAAATGTCCAACCATTGCGTCAGCAATAGCAGCTGTCAATGCTCTTCACGGAAGGTGGTTTGCTGGTGAGTACTCCCAGGGTTTCTTACGACTGTTTAATGCTCCATCATTGTGCAGCAGCTAATCTTGTATTTTCTTTCTCTTTTGCAGGCAAGATGATCACAGCGGCCTATGTCCCACTCCCTACCTACCACAGTCTTTTCCCAGACTCCATGACATCAACTCAGTTACTATTTCCCGTTCGCCGATGAATCGAACCATCATGTTTTGTACATAGCATTTCTTTCGTTGCAAGAGAACTGTCCAACTGTCATTTTTTTTGTTTAGTACAACAAGACATGAAGGATAGGGTGTGACTTCATTTTTGTAAAAACTGGTAACCTTGAAATAAAGGCTTAATGCGATAATATTGTCTAGCAGGCATTTAAAAACGTTTATTCCCTGCACAGGTCCAAATTTGGATTGTTTCACAGTGGACAGAAAAATACGGAAGTTTAAAACCATTAATTTGGAGGAATTGTTACGGCGTGAAAATAACATAGGTTTGATTTGAATGTCACCAGATGTTAGGAATTGGAATGACACATTTTAAATCTTAAAGGTATTTAGATTTCTGTATCTGTGAAAATTAATTTTGTACATAGTGTCATGGTGTTTCCAACGTACCAAACAAAATCTCCGCTGCATTCCCAGACCAAAATCGGCATAGGGTCGCTGAGATCCGGGAAATGCAGGGATGTTTTGGATGGTTGCATATAATCTTTTGCTCCTTTTTAAGCTCTGTGAGCTCTGAAAAATTTTATTTTTGTTTTGTTAATTTGGTGTGTGACAAGACAGCTTGATATTTCTATCAAACAACTTTCATATTTCAACTATCTTTGTAAAGATGCTATCCGAAATAAACTTTCTTGGGAAAAAATGGTGGTAGTTTAAAGTTTGAACTTTTTTTTTTAAACATTTAACGTATGCCTTGCCAGAGACACTCATATTTATTAATCCTAGGGCACAGTTCTGAATTGAAAAGTTAACTTTCTTTAAATGATTTGTTTTATAATCAGTGAAGGGTTAACCCCTTCCGGACCGCCGATTACATACTGCGTCGTTCACTTGAAGACCGCAGTATGTTTTTAAATATTTAAATTCCGTGATCGTGATTCGCTGAAAAGCGATCACGTGCACGGAATTGAGGGGGGGGGTGGCTGCTACTGATCGCTGGGAACACCCAGCGGTCAGTAGCAGCCGCCCCTCGCGATCCCAGCGTTCAAAGCGACGCTGGATCGCGTAAAGGCTGTGACGTACCTGGTACGCCCCGGTCTTGAAAGGGTTAAGACCCCCCCCGACTGATTATTTTTATTTGCTTTAAAGGGTCAGTGCAGGCATAATATGCACTATATAATATATATTCATATAAGGTGTTGTGTTGCTTTCACAAGTGGATGGGGGTGGTCTGCACCATCCCCCCCCGCTATGGCTCAGCGAATCCCATGCACATTGCCAGCAAGCACTCCCATTGATCTGAATGGGCGCGCAATATCCCGCAAGCAGCCAATCAATGGTACGAAATGTGTGGAGGGAAGCCACACCCTCTAGTCAGGTGCCGGTTCACGTCTTGCTTACCCTCCGTAATAACGGAGCCGGTACTTACGTCTAATAAACGTAGGTGCTGTTTTATTGGAAAGCAGAGGGATACAAAATACAGGTTGAGTATCCTTATCCAAAATTGGATAAAATAACTGCTGCAAGGATTCAAAATGATCATATAATCAAACTGCTACTACTCAGACCTGCCTGTACACTATGCCCTGCGATCACTTGCTGTTCATTCATGATCACTTCTGATATTTTTTCCCCTTCACTCTTAAATTTAGACACTGCAACCATCATAAGCACTTTAATGCATGTTATAGATGAATACCCACTTTAAATCCCCATCCGCCGGTGCTGCTGCTCCCTCAGAAATGCATGCAGAGCAAGCCTTGTCTTTTCTAAAGCACAGGTAGTTCCAGTGCTGACTTCTGCCATGGTTCAAACAACCCCTGAGCATGCACAGAGGGCACCCCTGTTAAAAAGCAGCCAACACAGGACCAAGTATAACTTATTTAAGGGTCTCACAGGCATCCTTTTAATACTTGTCAAACCATGTGACATCACAGTACTACCATTTAGCAAATGTATCATTACTTTTGGCATTAAAGAATAGACAAATTACTTAAACCTGGTGAAATCCTTTAACATATTGTACAGAATTAACTTTATTAACAAATCCAAGACATGAGCAATCAACACCGAATTCCCATGCCGATGGCCATAAAAGTTCCAAACGTGCCGCCACTTTGCATCATCGTCTTTCCAACGCCACCCATGAGCTCCCGTCCTCTCATCCCGATTCTGCAAGACAATATGAACAAATATCACTCAGCAGCTACTGGCGCCAGCTTAAATGGTTACCCTAAGCAATACGTTTGGGAAGATTAACAGGAATGTTAACTTATTTATTGTCATTGATAAATTCTCTAAAGTCGTCTATTGTGAAAATGTCAGTTTAGCTTTATAATAACAAATAAATAAACTGAATAACATTGAGGCTAAACACTTACTGTATCACAATGTAGCTTAAAAAGCCACTCATGGGTGAAAGGGAAAAATGTTTTACTATTACAGTTAAACTATTTGCACGTGATGATGTAATATTGATCTTTTTTATGGACTCTGAGCCGATCTTGGCTTACCTTAAACACGAAAATGTGCCAAACAGGGCTCCTGCTGCCATGCCCACTGCAAACCCCATCATGAAGCCCATTTTCACTCTGTCAAAGCAGTTCGGCTGTGACTGCCCGTAGGGTCCAACTGCAACCGGCATCTGCAAGACATTACGCGTTACTCGTTTCTACCCCCAATGCCTGAACCGGATCTTACATTCCCCGCCGACCTCCGCGGCTACGGAGAGGGCCAATAAGAAAAGGGGGCGCAGCTGAGAGATATCAGCTATACGTTTACGGTGGGCTACCACCTATTGGGTATAGCTGGATCAGTATATATGTCAATTTCGCCCAATCATGCCCTGATTTAGCATTAACAAAATAAATCTTACATCATAATTAGTAACAGGTATTATTATTTTGGGGTCCTGAGGATGCCATTTCTCCATAGAAACATACTTTAGGTTTATTATATATTTTTAAAGGTAAGAAGCACCATTTTAGCACCATGGGTTGTTAACGTTTTTTACCACGATGTCATCTCCCCACGCGGGTAATTAAAATGCTCGGAGCGATCTATTCTCCGTCCAGCCCGGGCTTCCCGGGTATATCCTCCCCCTGTCTCTGCTCTTCAAAGCCCCTTACCCCACCCCGAGCCGCCGGTTACCGCTCTACTCACCTCTGCAGCTTCTCAGTGCCTCTCACCTTCCACTCCAGGCCGCAGCGCGATGATGACGTACTTTCCCTCGCGTTCCCGGAAGTGGCTTTTGACCTCTCCCACTCCGCACTTGGCAGCACCGCCCCCGTTCCACTTACACAACTTTGTCGTGAGGACGCTAACGGGCTGTCATGCTGTGCAGGGCTGCGCTTCGGAGCCTTCTGGCGGCAGGGAGTTGTAGGAAAGGCAGTGGCGTCCGGGCCTTTCATGGGGAGCGGAAAGGTATCTAAGGGGGTCACTGCTCTGGGCTGCTGACAGGGGGAGGGGGGCAGTAAAGGCAGCTGCGGTAGTGATGGGGTAGCTGGTGAAGTGGGCATTCACAAGTACGTAGTGAGCAAATTAAAATGGGGGGACACCTTAACCAATGTCTGGGTTTCTCCTTATTTATCAGCAGCAGGATATGAGACGTCATACAGATAGGGGACATGATGTCATTTATTGCTGTGGATGTATAGTTAACAAATGAGCTATGAGCAGACAGCATACATATAATAGACTGTGAGCTCCTAAGAGCAGCGCCCTCTACTCCCTCTGTGTGTTTAAATGCGTGTGGAAATTATCAATTACAAATTGTTAGATCATTTTACCGTTCCCTTTAACTTACATGGGATACAAAACGCTAGCCCAGATGGGCCGAATGGTCCTTACCTGCCATCCAATTGTTTCTGTACCCCTGTGTAGGAGCGCTATGGAATCTGATGGCGCTATATAACTCAACGTTACGCAATACAAGCATGTACGACGCATGCATCATTAACAAGTCACTGGTATCCCTGTGCATACAGTATAAAGGCTTGTGATCGGCTATAACTGTGGCAATATTTAGAGGAAATAATAATTTAGGGGTAGGAACGTGACTTTGTATACAGCAAAACGTGTAAAGAAGGACAAATGTTACAGGATTCTTCTGGGGAGGAGACAAGCTTATTCCATGTGTTTTGGGGTTTTTTTGTTACATATTAATGTTTGTTTCATCTATTTTGCAGAGAGGCGTGAGAAGGAGCCAGAAGAATCAGAGCTTAGACCCTTGTATATGGACGTTCAGGCTACAACTTCACTGGTCCGTAGCCTTAATGAACTTTTAATTCTCTGTTTAATTCACAAAAGTTGTGCTTAACGTGCATGAAACATCTCACTGACCTAACAAAGTGTTATGGAGGATCAGCCCGGGTGAGCTTCTGCCATACGGTTATTTCAGTGAGATGTCTGGCAGGAAACAATCTCAAGAAAGATTTAATGTTACGATTAACTCGTTTAGTCAATAAGCCCCCTGTCTCTCTCATATAAAACCCTCTTCATTTTTATCGTTTCAGAGAAGGATAGGGTTGGCTCAGTAAACACCAGGTTCTACTTATGCTTTTGGTCATTTTGGTATATTATTTTCTGTCTAAAGTAAATTTCTGTATCTTTGCTAAACCTATGAACCAAAACATAAAAATGACGGTAGATATAACTTTTCTTCAGTAGACAAAAGGAGGGCAGACTTTGCTTATCTGTTTCCACTGATCTCTTTAGGATCCCAGAGTCTTGGACCGCATGCTGCCTTACTTGGTGAACTATTATGGAAATCCTCATTCGAGGACCCATGCGTATGGCTGGGAGAGTGAAAAGGCAGTAGAGAAAGCTCGCCAGGTAATAAGCAGTGCGTAATAACGTTTGCTGGGAACCTGACTGCAGTTGGTGGCGCATTCACTAACCTGGATGATTGCAGAAGAGTAGACGCTTTATGGAGGGCCAACTCAGTCCTTCCTAAAGGAGAATCTCAATAGGGTTACAATGATATCATAGAGCTTGGATGCCTGTGAAAAACCCTGGGGGAGTGAATATATAACTTAGATTATAAGACCCTTTCATGACATTGCTTTTTATCCATAGTTTTCCTAGTCTATTTGCAGATTACATTTTACTCAATGAAATAAAAAATTAAATAAAAAAAACAGGCAGTCCTGCCACAAGAGATAATATTATTGAAGTTACAGAAGTATTTGTGTCCAACATCTACTTTCATTCAGCGCCACGCGACTAGTCTATTAATTCATAATTCACACACAATTCCACTTCCTTCCTGGTTATTATTTTTATGTAAAGGCTGTCCTTGGGAGGTATCGGGGAACAGTGGGTGCTACGTCCGATCTCAGCAATCAGACAAACAAAGCAGTAGATCTCACACAAGAATCTATCACATGAATGATTTCTGGATCCAGCTGCCATCCTTTGTTGCAGTTGCCAGAGATGGATCAGTAGGATTCAGGTTTCGGTGCTTAGTATGTAGCGTCACGTTTGTACGTAGTGATTTAAAACGAGCTGCTTATCCCTTTACAGCAAGTCGCCTCCCTGATCGGAGCTGATCCCCGAGAAATCATTTTTACAAGTGGTGCCACCGAATCCAACAATATTGCTTTAAAGGTAATGTTCTGCTTCATGTACGAATCATTCCCCACACGGCGAGATCATGGCACACGTATGATTGCAGCACGGTAGGTAGCCCAGGGCCTGACTTCAGGATTCTGATCCCAGAGGCTGCTTTGAGAGAAATGATATAGCGTCAAAAATACTCCCAAAGAGCCCTATTTTGCAACATTGTGCTGCCCCTGAAGTCAGTTACCTTTTAAACTAAATTCAGACATTTTACCCTATCTATGGTACGTTAATTTGTATCAAATGTGCAGTTTTACAGGAATACGTTACCTATGCAGGGTCCTGTTTACCATCAACATTATTTCAATGTTTTACGTTATCCAGGCTATTCAAGACAACCTAAACCTAAGAACCAAAACACGATTTCTCTTCTTTTATATCTTTTTTAAAAAGTTTTAATAGGAAAAACTCCAAACTTATAAACATGAGTTGTGAGCACAATATTTCCTAGAGAGTTAGGTTATAATTTCATACCCCAGCAATGTAGTTTGGAGGAACACAATGTATACAGGGGCGGTCAGGAAAGCACAAAGTACTGGTGAGTTAAGACGTTATAGCAGGAGGGTGCAAGGGATTTGGAAAATGTGTGCTGGAGGGAGAGAAGTGATGGAGGGGGGATACCGATGTCGGGACGAGGGGGGATACCGATGTCAGGATAAGAGGCTGGACACACAGGAGGTGTCAGTGCTTTACTGCTTTATTTTTCTTTATTGTGGTATAAAGGGTGTTGCCAGATTCTACAAGTCCCGTAAGAAGCACATCATCACTACACAGATAGAGCATAAATGTGTTCTGGACTCATGCCGGTCCCTGGAGGGAGAAGGATTCCAAGTCACTTACCTTCCTGTCAAGAAAAATGGACTGGTGGACTTAAAGGTGAGTCCCGCTGCCTCCCCACCATGCGTTTTGTATGCTGGGCGTAGTGTATTGTCTGCTCATGTACTGTTCTTGTGTTTTAGGTTTTGGAAGATGCTATCCGACCTGACACAAGCATGGTGTCGGTAATGGCTGTGAACAATGAGATAGGCGTGAGGCAGCACATACACGAAATAGGTAATTACGTTTCATCGCTTTCCATTTGTGTAACGTAATCTTTGAAGCGTGCGTCTTTCATGACACTCCATGCCATCAGGATTTTAAGATTAGACTATTATGTATCGTAGAGCAGTGCTCTCCCGCTGCCGGTGACTGCCTTACAAACAAGGCTGTCCCAGGTGAACCGGTAGCGACTTGGTTGAGCGCAGGATTGCTGTGGTCAGATACACCAGAAACAGAACTAATTGACTCACAACACATTTGGTTGAGTGTCCATTATCCAAAATGATCAGAAACCCCCCCGATAAGTGATACGATTGAGGGTAAACCGAAAGAAGTGCCTGACCTCTCCTGTAGTCACTATATTCTTTTCCTGCCTCCTTTTGGGCATCTCCCTGATGTCTGGTCTGTTGTTCAGACTTCTCCCCTGGGTCTCTGAGTGCTTCCGGTTTGTTGTTCAGGCTTCTCTTTGGAAGCCTGAACAACCAACCTTCAGGGAGTGGGCACAGAAAACAAGACAGATCTGTTATCCAAAATGATCCCTTACCCCAAATACTTCTGATCCCAAACATTTCAGAGAAGAAAGACTCAACCTGTATTTGGAAAGCTGAGATTTGGTGACTGTAGAGATGTTATTGGACAGTGAGAGCGACTTTAATGAGTGTTAATATTACAATGGATTAATACAAATGCTGACTCTATCCAAAACACATGGGGGGAAAAAAGAACTGGCGAAAGGATTTGTTTAGAAGACAATGGTCCAGAATCTCATATTTCCCTCTTATCGCTGTAGGACAGATATGCAGCTCACGGAAGATCTTTTTTCACACCGATGCTGCACAGGCTGTGGGCAAAATCCCAGTGAACGTGAATGAAATGAAGATTGATCTGATGAGTATCAGTGGGCATAAAGTCTACGGCCCAAAAGGTATGTAGGAGGTGTGCGTAATAACAATAGACATGAAAGGCTTCATTAACAAAACGTATGCTGTTGATGTGACTGCCATCAACTCTGGTATAGGCGTTGGAGCGATTTATGTCCGCCGGCGGCCCAGGGTGAGACTGGAAGCTCTGCTCAGCGGAGGAGGACAAGAAAGGGGCCTGAGATCTGGGACTGTGCCGACCCCGCTCGCTGTTGGCTTTGGTGCCGCTTGTGAAGTGGCTCAGGAGGAGCTGGAGGTAAATATTATGTTATATATTACGTCTCTGTTCATTGTGAGAATCAGCACAAATGTGACTTAAGCCGAAGTGCTTTGTTTCAGAAACCGTGTTGTCTGAAGTGCTACGTTTTTTACAGAGCGCTCTGTTGGTGTCGCCGGAGACTCATGTGGCTTCCTTCTTTATTTTTCTAGTATGATCACAAGAGGATTAGCTACCTTGCTGAAAGACTAACCAAGAATCTAATGAGCCAAGTGCCTGATGTTGTTTTAAATGGAGACCCAGAGCATCGTTATGCAGGTGTCTATTAAACTTCACCAAAGGGGCAAAATGACAATAATTAGATGTGCTGAATTGTTCATATTTGATGTGCTGAACTCAATTAGCTCAATTTAGTACTCAATTTTGCTATACATTAAAGGGCTTTTTTTTCCTCTTCCCACAGGCTGCATAAATCTTTCTTTTGCGTACGTAGAAGGGGAGAGTCTGTTGATGGCTTTGAAAGATGTGGCACTTTCCTCCGGAAGGTACAATAGCTGTAAATTTTTCACCTTGAACTTTAGGGAATTGTATAAGATTTAGGTTTGAAGTCTAACCAGCTTTAGGGTATGACTATACGAAAACTTAACGAAACTTAACACGGTGTCGATGTTTGCCTTCTAGCGCTTGTACATCTGCCTCGCTGGAACCTTCCTACGTATTGAGAGCTATCGGAGCTGACGAGGATTTGGCTCATTCCTCTATCAGGTTTGTATTATCTTGGTTTTCGGTAGCTTTGAACCGCTTGCATTGAACGACCAGACAGGACTCTAAATGCAGTGACCGTACGGTAAACTAACCCCTGAGATCGGCGATGACTTCATAACTCAGGATCTGCAGACTTCCTTTCACGGGACTTAAAGTGTGTGCTGCGGCAGTCGTAATGCCCATTAATTTCCAGGCCGTATAACCATTTCCAACTGGGTTTATTAAACCAGGAGCGCACCACTTGAGACAGGGCCATGTGTCGCCATCATAGAAACATGCATTGCGTTGCATGTACGGTATAGGAAAAAAAGACCGGTAACCGGACGCCTGCTCCCATTATTCCCAGTGGTTTTGCCTGGGTCAGATATCTTTCACGTACTTTTGCAGGTTCGGCATTGGCCGTTTCACTACAGAAGAGGAAATTGATTATACTGTCAATAAATGCATCCAGGAGGTGAAGAGGCTTCGAGAGATGAGGTACGGTAACTATGTTTGTCTATAGTTCTTGAGATGCCCCGCCAGACACCTATAGCTGGTATTTTAATTAGTATTATTTATTAATATGTTTATGGGCTACGGCATAGTCCCAGGCTCCAGACCCGTGACTTAAAGCAGCCCTTCTTGTCTTTGGCAATGCAAGCTTTGATGATAATGTTTGTTTGCTTCACAGCCCGCTCTGGGAAATGGTTCAGGACGGCATTGACTTGAAAGACATTAAATGGACCCAGCACTGATCAACAAGCACTGCAAATCAGGACTGGCTGCGCGTGCACGAACCGTCTACAGCTCGGTCCCTTGGCGCCTGTTACATAATATTGCCAGAACTGTCATGCCTTTTCTTAGCTGGAGGGTTTGGGATTTCCGTGTTACTCTTGCTTCGCCCTCCTAGTCTGATATATTACCTGGCGTTCAGTAGGTGTTTAAGGTTTAGAAAACTGGAAAATATTGCGTGTTTCGTTCACCGTGTGCTCCGGAATAAGACACGGCGCTTGGCTGGTGGATGTACCTTTCTCTTGGTGATGAACTCTCGGAAGACTCTCGGTATTCTCAGCCTTCCATTTGATAAGAATGACCTGAAATGAATGTTAGATAAAAAGAGGGCCGTGGGTGAACGTTTTCTGAACGATGCAAGAGGTTTTTTGAGACTGGGCATAAGAAATGTAAATAGATATTTGGCCTGTTGGACGCAAAGCAGATAGAAGAAGAATTAAAACATAATTGTTATCTTCTGGATCCTCTCTGTTTGTTGAGAGAAATGGAAACACTTGCTGTGAATTCTATTTCTTCTACCTGTGTCCCAGCTTCCCGATGTTGTACCAGGATGATAGATTTAGCATGGAGTCCGGGTGAAACCGGTAGTCAGGTCAGCTTTTCTCACCGGTCTCGATGACCCCCTTCCGCAGATGTGTAAAGCGGTGGAGGTGGTTAGTGGTGTGTGGTGAGTATCCAGCATATAAAGGTTGGGTAGAATTCCAGGCAACGGTGGACGTATCTTTATGCAGCATGTTGTTCTAATTAACATTGATTATTTAATTTGTATATTAATCGGTCACCGAGTAAACATTTGCGTTCTGTGGTACATGGACCATGGGATCCTTTTAGTGTCTATTTGATTTCAGAACTAAGTGATATTTTTGAAAGGAATCATTCTGGGTGGATGTTGGGGAGATTTTGAAGAATCTGTTACTATTGGCACTCGATTGTGAAGAGGCTGAGAAATGCTTTTTATGTGTGTGTGTGTGTGTGTGTGTGTGTGTATATATGGGTGCATTTTCTAGTTACGGTTTTCTGGTTTTTAATAAACTCTAGATGTTGGTAAGAAGGCGATGCTGCTTCCGAAGACCGTATTGAGGATGACATCTGTCATTTTTGCTGTTGAAGTTATATAATAGGGGTGTCCAACCTGCGGCCCTCCAGCTGCTGCAGAACTACATCTCCTATCCTCCTCAGCCAGCCCCTTAGCTAAAAGAGCATTATGGGAGATGTAGTCCTGCAGCAGCTGGAGGGCCGGTAAGATCCAGTGATAAGCAGAGGACTGATCCTTAAGCTACAGAAACACTGCTCGCTTACTTCAGGCGTCCATGCTTGGTTTTCTGCACACGTTGGCTCGACATTGCATCTACATGCATAGGCATTTAAAGGGCATTATTACCCTAGGAGCTACATTCACATAAGGGGCTCCAGTGCCTATGAGAGCTTCTTATTAAACCTCTCTGCTAGCCATGAGGAGACTGGTGGGGCCCTTCAGTCTTTCTAAATCGGAAACAGACATGTAAAAACCCCATGGCTGTATCATCTTCTCGAGACAGCTGACTACCTTTTACTAAATACACTGTGCCAGCATGCACCCGCAACGCAACAGTGGTCCTCTGTAACAATATCCACAGGGTGGGCTGTGTGTGAGGGGCTGTGTTTGTAATTCTCATCTCTCTGGACAGAGATAAAGGCTTGAAAACCGGGTTAATTGTAAAGCGTCTGAACATTTTGCTACCATCGCGGCGTAGCTATGATGGCAGGCGCGCTCTCAATCAAAAAGTGGTGTTCCTATAACTAATTCTGTGTCTTCTAAAGCATCTGTGGCTGGAATAAAAACTCACATTGCGTATTGCATTCTCTAAACGCACAAGGACACACGTTTGTGTGCTCCGACTTTTTGTGTAATATGTTAATGTGGGTGTGTGTTTTCTTAGAGCAAATTAACAAGGATTTTTCGTTCTTTGGGAATCCATGCTTAGCTAACGTTTGCAGTCCTCTCTCTCTCTCTGTACCTGGGCAGGTAGGATCCAGCAAACCGTATGTACGTCTTCTACTTCCCACCTGTTCTTTCATGTTTGCCTTATTTTTGCTCAGGAAAAATAAAAGTCTGCAATATAAAGTGACATTAATATTACACCTGATATTAATAAAAACAAATGTATCCGACTGGTTTCCGTGCGTTTTAAATTGTAACGAGCCCACTGTTAGAGCTGTACATGGGGATGCTGATGGTGAGAAGATAGCCGTGATGGTACGGTCTGCGAGGGTGAGATTATTCCCTCGGAAGATGATGTTGCTGCCATGGACTTGTTGGAATAGGTTTATTATCTCATTAGGCCATATCTGATGGGGTGTAGGGTTAGATTAAGCTTTATTCCTATAGAAATCAGACAGAAATCAAGGTTGAAGATACACAAGTATCTTAATAGTTGTGAGTAGAGTAACTTCTTAATTCATCTTACACCGGAAGCCAACACTTGGCTCACAGCGCTCAGCCATTTCTGGGCGACCGCCACCTTTTCTTCTTGGGTTTGCCCTCGGAAGGAGTTAATGTCCATCACTTCTCGTTAATGCCCAGGTCTCCCTTCACCAGCAATTCCAGCTAATGTCCAGAACACCTCCAGGGTCATCCGATAATTCAGCCATCCCAAGGAGCCAAGAACAACACCCCCCCCCCCCAGCATTGGTGTTCCTGGCCAGACACAAGTCCTACCCTACATTAACCAGCTCTCCCCAGCAGGGACTGAGCTTAAGCAGGCCATTTGCTTTGGTTTATGGGTAGGCCAGCTGGCCAACGTACAATATGCGCCAAGTCGTATTGGCCCTGTGTGCTCTTCACGAGCCAAGGCACCAGAAATGGGAGTGTCGGCGGTCATAAGGGCCCAGAACCGGATTTAAGCCGGCTTGGCTTGTACTTCTGTCTTTGGGAGCTGGAGATGAGGCATGTCCTGGGCTCCAATCCATGTTGCCTCACCCAGCCGTAAAGACAACGGTCAGGTCTTGTACTCCCTCTGAAATGTCTGGCAGGCCGGCGCAGAGGCCAGGAGTAGCGGTAACTTCTTTACGATGTTGCGATGTCCAAAGGCACCAATTGCTACTTTATAATATGAAGCCCCCTGCAGTGTTTGGAACTCCGAGTGGGAACAGCAGTCCCTTCCCCTCGGCCGTTTCACTGCTTGCTGGGCGGAGGTTCTCCCCAATTGCCCATAGACCTCAAGTCCTGAAAAAAGTGTGACATTTTCCGAGTGAGAGTGGTAGTGCTGTGTATGCGACAGAGTAATGCAGCGGGAGAATACTTCATAATGTTTAGTTTATTTAGTATTTACACGTTTCTATACACTTTATTGTGACTTAGGGACTGCACACACTTATGCCCAGCAAACACCGAGCTCCTGGATAAAAAGGGCATCAGGGGTGGAAAAATGGGGCAGAAGGATTCGGGTCACAAGCAGGCAAAGCTGAAAAACAACAAACCAAAAACCACTGACTCATGCGAAACGAACAGCATTTTCCACACACTCCGTCAGCGCACGTTCCCGCGGCTTAGTTTGGAGGCGGGAATCACGGACTCCGCCCCCCTGTTGTCCCGGGCGCGCGCCCCACTCAGCAGAGCATCCGTCGCCCGCCTCTTATCCTGTGAAGTCACACACACTGAAGCGGCCGCCATTTTGCGCGGCTGCTGGAGAAACCGGGGCAGAGAGCCAAAAAAATATTTACCGTCGCCAAACAGCGGAGAAGAAAGACACGAATCTCTTTCTTCAGTTTTTTTTTGCTGTCTTTCTTTGTTTTCTTTCAGTGTAAACAGATACCAGCGGTAAGAGAACCCCCGAGGCCCGGTGTTTACGGGAAGGGACATACGTGCGTGTGAGGGAGGATGGGAGTAATACCGGGGAGGGGGACCTCAGGGCCGACAGGTTGTTTTAGAAGCTTCTAGACGAGGAGACGCTGTCTGGCTCCATCTTGCTATATCTCCGTGTTTAGCCGTGCCTGCGTTTCGTACGCGTTAACTTATCGCATGTAGCTCGGGCTTTGTGTATGGCCCCTCCCCTTTATATACATACTGGAGCGCTAGACGAGGCCCATGCTATTCACGATCATTGCACGTCGATCGCTTCATGGCCTGTAAATGCTGAGCGCACCCCGCACCATTATAAATGGCGCCACCATTATACCCCCTAAAGATCTCAGGAGGGCCCTGCGCCTTGCATAGTTCACATGGTGATATCATCTGGAATATAAGTTAAATTGTGTAACGGTGTATATTACATGTTCAGGTCTAGGGTGTCCAGGTTATGCTTAGAGTGCAAGCTCTTGGGCTTTGGCTTTTCATAGTGAGTGGGATGAAATGTTTTGTCTGGAGTTTTGCTAGGGGCCGCTGGCCGGCTCTTCTGGAGATGACAATAGTTATAAAATGACATTAAATGAGAATATTCTTGGCTTGTGGAGAGCATGCGCTGGTTAATTGGATCCTTAGTAACAAAGTATTTGCTGAGAAGCTACCTTTTGAGAATCGGAAGCGCGCTTTGTACGTCTTTGAATCATATTGTAACTTGTAGCGTGTGCGTTCTTACCTGGAATTGGGTCATTTTATATTTTTATATATATATTAGATCATTGTTGATTTATTATTTGCTTGTGCCTACCCAGAATCCCTTGCGGTTGTGGCAGATACAATGTCTCCGCAGATACTTTGGGGTTTTATGGAATTCAGTGAGCGTCCCGGCCCTCGACCTCCGTCATGTAAGACGAAGTCAGTGATCTAAAGCAGGCGACTCTCCTGCCGATTTCCTCTTTAGTGAATAAACCTCTTTTGTGATGAGAAAAGAATCACTGGGAGGTATTTATGCAAACAGGAGATTAAGTAAGCGAGGGGGGTGTTTGCGGTAACTGAAGGGCCCCAAAATCCATTACCTAAAATCAATTCATAAGGAGTAGAGATACTCAAAAGTATTCATCAGAGAACGGATTTCCTTTTGCTTACTTCGTATATATCTGGGTTCCCCTCTGACTGACAGATCGTATTGTATAAATTATTGTATACATTTACATTGTGCAGCAATTCGTAGCTTGACCAAGAAAGGCTATTTTGTCACAATTTACACGTTTGGCGATATCCGTGTATGGTTTATTTTACTGCAATTCAGCTGCTGTTATAACGTGGTGTAATATGTCCGTGCTTTGGATCGTGCCAAGCAGTATGCTTTATATCGGAGTTGTTCACCTCTGGATATGATTTCTCTGTTCTTTATGCTTCTCTAAGAGTCAAAGTCAAGCTGATGAACCTAGCGGACCGACGGCGAGATCCCGCCTGTAACGAGAGAGCCGTCGGAACAGAGAGAGTTCAAATGCACAGAGAGACAAAGAAAATTTGGTGAAGATGATAGCTTTATTGTAACAGACGTATAAGCGAGTGCAAGCTTTCAACGCTATCTAGGGTACTTCTTCCAGCTTACTATATACCTTTTACGCCTGAGGAAGAGACCTAAATAGCCTTGAAAGCTTGCAATCCATTATATGTCAGCCAATGCGGGTATCCTCTTCGACAAAATGCATGGAGTACATTTGAGTTGTCTTGCGTTATTTTATCTGCTATTGGATCTGCGTCACGGAGGTATTCGCTGAATAATGTGATTATTTGATCGGTAGCCGGTTTTTGGGAGCTGGTTTTCTGTAGAGAGCTCCCATGAGTCGTTTCATTGAGGCAGACGGCATGGCCCTCTAACGCTTGGAGGTGAAGTTCTTCTTGCGGCAATGCAGCGTTTGGTGGATCCAGCCGGGGGTTCAATGTTCCTATGGCTCTTCATAGAAGGTGGTAACTTTTGAAATGATTAGAATTCTTTTCTGAAGGCGCTGAGGCTGATTTTAAGATTGGAGGAGAGACTTTATAGAAAAAGATTAAGATTAATCCCAGAAATATCTCGGCTGTATGTCTAAATCATTTTAATGTACATATTGGCGTATGGGGTTCCGGATTGTTGGGAGGTAATGGATCCGTTGAACACTCGTGTATTTGTATATTTTGTTTGCTTGGGATGGATAAGCTTTTCTCCGATTAATCATTATTATCCGAATAGAACTGGACATGCAATGTTTTATTATGATTTTGGTTGCGATGCTGTAAGATGACAGATGGTTTGTAACAATGTTTCTTCTTCTATGTAAAGTGTTTATAATCTGACATCATACAAGAGCTTTTGTGCAGCTGATCAGATGGATTTAGGTGCGGAAATGTTATCGGATGTGCTGAGGCATGGGATGCATACTATATAGAAGATGTAGCAATGTCTAATCAATTGTTTAGTAGCTTTTTGTTGTATTTCCTAGGCCGTTACAGAAAGGGCCCTTTGGCTTTGTATATATGTTTATATATAATGTGCATATGGGTTCTGTGAGAAGAATTGTCTGTCTTATACTCCTTATTACTGAACAATGTGTTTGCTTTGGTAGAAACCGTTACAGCAAAATGAATGCTCTGGTTCCTGGAATTTGTGTTTTGTATGCATCTCCCTTTATCACCGGGGTATATATCTATCTATCTATGTATATATGTATATATATATGTATGTGTGTATGTAGATCAGCTGTATGGAGTTCGAGGGTTTTCTGTGGATTATGTGCTTTGTGGTGGACACAATACATCTGGTTCTGCGGGGCGTTTATGGAAGTGCCTTTGTGTAGCGCTGTGCATATAAATCTTGATTAAAGTGATTTTTTTTGACCTATAAAGTAATGCCTAAAATGAAACACCAGATGTGCGAATGCAGCGATGCTTTTAGCGGTTTTATATTTACGATATCGGTATCAAGAACATCTGGCTTTGCGATAACTTACCAAAGGCATCACTTTCTGGTAGCTCTCTTTTTGGATTCTGCGTTTCGTGCGTGTGCGTGTATATACCGTATGTACCGTGTGTGACGTGTGTTTAACCATTTACATCACATGGGAACTAATGAATTCTTATGTACTCGATGTATCATTTTCTGTTCTCTGCCCGAATCCCAGGTGACTTAATTCAAAAAGTTTATTAAAATAATAATCGGTTAGTTTGACTTTTTTTTTTCTGGTATAAACAACGTTTTCTTTCCATATATTTCTTGTGCTGCATGGTTTTGATTTTTTGCCTTAATTCATTTTTTTTGCAGTCTTTTTATTGGTTGCCTACAGGATTGGTTGTTCCCTTCTGCTTATTAAAGGATATACTGCAGGTAAGCTATCTCCGAGGGCACCTCTTCTCATTTTTGCCTTTTGTTAATCATCTTTACTATCTTCTGAATTTGTTGCCAGTTTAATGTGTTTGCCGGGCAGCATCCCTCCTACCCAATAAAGGGGAGGAAAAACAACTCCGAAAACTAGTCAAGAGAGCCCACTCACGTTTAATGCTATTGAATTGAAGGGTTTGGATTTTTTGTTGGCCTGTCCTCATCTCAATACTATAACCATTTCTTTTTAAGTGTCAGATATTTAGGTATTTCCAGCTTGGATTAAGATCAATGATTTTTTTTTCTTTTAATTTAATGGAATACTTTTGGAGGAAGAGGCTTTCTATTTAAGATACATTCAAAGATTATTCAGCATGAAACAGAGCTTAGTTATGTAGTTTTTGTTGAAGATTATTTTGTTTAACCTCTTTGGTTAATAAACGTTGATGTTTATTTATGCTATATAGTGTTATTGTTTTAGCTAAATAAAACAATTTAAGTTATTCTTCAAATACTGGTCTGACAGGTTATTATTCTATAAGTAAAATCTGGTTGCAAATATTAAAGATTAGAACTAGCAGTCTTTACATTAAATTTGAGTCTTATTGACCAGTGACTTAATTAAAATCCACCGTGGTTATTTCTAAATATACAGGTTATGGCCATGTCAGTGTAGTGTAGGAAAGCTTAAAAGCTCCGCGTGATTCTATGACATGGGTTCCCCCGGGCAGAATTTATCTCCCCTATACATACTGTAGCCCCCTAACATGCTCCAGAGACAGACATTACACAGATACGCTTATTGACAAATATATCTTCAAAGGAAAAAAGTGCTTTCGGATGGCTGGGCCGTCCCTTTTTTTTCAGAGCAAATGCTATCTATCGTCTTATATTGAAGGTCATCTTATAATGAGACCTCAAAAAGAGGTCTGACTACCAGGCTAAGATCCAGATCCCCCGCATCGTTGCAGGGGACCCGGATCCTCCTTTCTGGCAGCCTCTGCTATTACCGGCACTTCCTCTGGGGGCTTGTATGACAGAGCGCCAGCATCACATGACCTTCCGGTGCTCCACTATAGATGCCCCGGCGGAAGTGACGGCAGCATCGGAGGTTGTCTGTGCACACCTGGTGAACGTTTGCAGGATGCGCACAGACAACCTCCGCTGGGCCTTCTATGGTGGAGCACTGGAAGGTCGTGTAGTGCCGGCGCTCAGTCATAGAAGCCCCGGCTGAAGAGGGGTCCTCTTGTAATTGAGCAAATACGGTAGTTCACTCCCTTTTTTATTTAGCACAGACATTTAAATGTGAATGCTTATGACCTACACTCAGGAGCAAACAAATGTGTTTAGGATTTAGTAGCCAGACAAACTTTTTAGGAGCAACAATATCCATCTGTAGTGACCAATACAACACAACATTCTGCTGTACAGTAAGGAAGCTGGCAGTAAAGTGATTGACGTGTGCGTCACATGATTTATGTCACATGATTTATAATTATTTGTTTCTCTCCTATGAGAAACAAGAATCTAGAATTGTGCTTGTCGTTGCTAAATTGTAGGTGTTTGCTAAGCCGGGCATTGGTTGTTCTAATTTTAATAATTGGCTTGGCAAACTTGTGTAGATTTTAAGAGCCAGATAGATTAATACGGCAGCCGGCTTGATATTTGAGGGACCATAAAGAAGTAAACTGAAAGATCAATTTTGAGATGGCACGGAATTTAAGAGCCTATATTTTGGTGGAATGCAGCCTGAAAAGATGCCTAATTCTAATATTCTTTGTGTTTTTATTAGCTGGCTACTGTTTGTTGCTGCATGCCTGTGTCTTTGGTCTAGCAACGTGCTTCTGAGAGGACTTGGAAACTGGTAATTTGTTTTCCCTTTTTCATAACCTTTCACACATTGGACTTGTTGGGCGATCTTTAGTGAGCCGTTATATCGAGCCCTCGTTTGGACTCCAAATTCTGGGTATTTGCTGCATGTGGCTTATTTACATAGTTACCCAAAGTCATACCAATATGCGATATTAGTTGCAAAACAGACCAGTCTTATGCACCATCTGACCAGTCTTATGCACCATTATTTGTATATTTATCTTTTGATAGCTCCATATACTCGGCACATCTGTCAATCAATGATTACAATAACATAGCCACCGATGTTGGCTTATCTGCCTGTTTCATACAAACTACTGAAAAGCTTTAGCCGGCAGCCACAGTGAGCGCCGTAAACATTTTATTGTTACCTTCATCCATCCCATGGACAGGGCCAGCCAGTCCTTTTATTAGAATTCAGTATTCCTCTGCTTTGTTTTATCTTCGGGATTCTAGGTCTAAAACTGAGAATCTGTTTCTTGGACATTTTATTTTTGTTTAAATAGCTCCCCGCCATCACATTTACTGCACAAATCTGAGTGTAATGATTGGGGTAGGTTAGCCGGGGGCTTCTGGCGCCTGTTAACAGCATGTGGGACGTTCTTGTGCCGTGTAGTATTCCTTTGGTTGGTTCATGGAGTTAGTCTCACTGATTTATGTGGATAACTCGAACTGGACAAGCTGGCTGCAAACCATAATTACCCCCCACGTAGAGCAGATGCTTTAAGATTTTTTCTTTATGATAAAAGTTATTGTTGGCAAACTCACAACCCCTCATGTAGCGACAGCGCCTTAATTATTCTGCCATAGCACGTTCACATTTCACTTCTGAACGACAAACGGCCTATTTTTTAAAGCAATTTTTTTAAATGGTTTTTGGGCTGTTTCTAACTAGAAAAATGATGATGCTACAGAGTTGTTTATGTTGAGATCACAATCTTTATGCTCTGTGATATTTCATTTACAAATCATACTTTTAAAATGTTGCTTTTAACTTGCATGTTACTAACTTTAACTCCTTGTGTAACTTTTCAATGAGTATTTTGTAGCTACACAGAGGGCCATGCCGACTAAATAATGTTTTAAGACAAACTTATGCTTAAGCTGCCGGTGATTTTTTACAAACGTTTGAGTCTGATGTGGACGTTGCCTTTTTTCATCTGCAGGTGTGTTGTTCAGCGCAGCATGGCTGTGGTCATCCGCTTGCAAGGTCTGCCAATTGTGGCGGGGACCATGGACATTCGCCACTTCTTCTCTGGATTGACCATTCCTGATGGTGGCGTGCATATTGTAGGGGGTGAACAGGGTGAGGCTTTCATCGTTTTTGCCACTGATGAAGATGCCCGGCTTGGTATGATGCGCACAGGCGGCTCAATCAAAGGGTCAAAGGTTTCGTTGTTACTGAGCAGTAAAACCGAAATGCAAAATATGATTGAGCTTAGTCGTAGGCGGTTTGAAACTGCAAATGATGTACCGCCTGCAAACTCTAGCCGTCCCGTACAGCCTACTAATTCCGGGATGACCAGTAGCTCCGCGAGAGTAAATGTGCCGACGACAGTACCTAGTTTCAGTAGTCCTCCTACTAGCACGGTCTCTACTGTTACCTCTGTTCTCGAAAGCAATAAGAATGTGCCTACATTCTCAACAGCTAATATCGGAAATGCACAGTCAAACTTAGGGGCAGCCTTCTGTAACCCAACATATACTTCTGCGATGCCTAGCACAGCTACTCCTCTTCCTGCAGTACCACCACCACCTATTCCGCCAATGCCTACAATGCCAGCCTTGCCTCCCATGCCTTCCATTCCACCTATGCCTGTTCCTCCTCCTGTACCCGCCTTGCCTCCTGTCCCACCTGTTCCTCCGATACCTCCTGTACCTCCAGTGCCACCCATGACCCCGCTTCCTCCGCTGTCTGGGTTGCCTTCCATGAATCCGCCCGTGGGACCGCTGCCTTCTGGAATGAATGGATCTGGTTCCGCTATGAATAGTTCTATGAATCCAATGTTTCTTGGGCCTGTAAATGCAATGCAGTTAAATTCTCCAGGCGCGATGAAACCGCCTCATATTAATCACGATGATCCGTATGTATGCCTCCAGGGCTTGCCACTCCCTATCTCAGAAAATGACATCAAGGACTTTTTTCATGGCTTAAGAGTTGACGGCGTGATTATTTTGAAAGATCCTATGGGTCGTCCCACTGGTAATGCATTAGTGAAGCTTCTCACTCCGCATGACACATTTGAAGCTCTGAAAAGGAATAGAATGCATTTGGGACAGCGTTTTGTTGAAGTCGGCCCCGCATCTGAGAGACAGTGGGTTGTTTCTGGGGGTCACATTCTAAAACACAATATAGGTCATTCTGGACATCCTAGTCTGATGCAGCAATCTCTGTCTAGCTCCAAATCTCCCGGTGCCCAGCGGCGCTCCAGGTCCAGATCCCCGCACGAACACGGCTTCTGTATTTACCTAAAAGGTTTGCCCTACGAGGCAGAGAACAAACACGTTATAGATTTTTTCAAAAAGCTTGATATTGTTGAAGACAGCATCTATATAGCCTACGGCGCAAATGGCAAAGCAACCGGCGAAGGCTTTCTGGAGCTGAGGAATGAGGTCGACTATAAGGCTGCGCTGTCCCGCCACAAACAGTACATGGGAAGCCGTTTCATTCAGGTTCACGCCATAAGCAAAAAAGGCATGCTAGAAAAAATAGACTCCATTCGCAAAAAACTGCAGGGCTTCAAATATGTCGATCGCAAAGACGGCTCTATGGATGCGGACTCAGAGAAACGTGGGCCCCGGCTCTGGGGGCATCTGTCAAATTTGCCCTACAGTATCACAAGGAAAGACGTGCATCAGTTTTTCCTTCTGGAGGGGATTGTCGTTGAGGAGAACGGCATACAGATACTCGCAGACAGCAATGGGCAGGGTCTAGGACAAGCCCTCGTTCAGTTTAGGAATGAAGAAGATGCTCATAATTCTGAGCGCCTTCATCGCAAAAAGTTGAACGGTCGGGATGCCTTTCTGCATTTAGTGAGCGCAGACGAAAGGAAGGAAATTGAGAGCCACCCCCCGGTGCAAGGTAGAAAAGGGTATAAAATGCAGAGCTATTCAAACCCCCCATCCGCAGGGATCGGTTCTGGCGGAGAGGAGTTCTTCATGAGCAGTTTAAAAGATAATAAAAACGGCCCACATTTTAACTTCCCTGGTAACTATGCAGGACCTACCAATCCATTTGGCCCTCCTGGGCCACCCCCTGTAATGGGCAGCAACTTTGTAGACCAGAGACCCCCACCACCTGCCACAACTAATGTAGCAAATTCCCCTTTGGATCCCCAAGGATTTGGCAGCGGCCCCAATTTCAGTGGGGCGGCCTCTGCTTTCGGAAACGGACCCCCGCCTTTTGGAAATGCGCAGTCCAATGCAAATATCCCCCCTAATTTTAATGCTGGCCCACCCACGTTAGGAGGCGGTCCAGGTGTCTTAAATGCCCCTCCTGGATTTGGGCCTGGAAACATGCAGCTCGGTGGCCCTCCCAGCTTTAGCACAGGCTCCGGAAAACCAGGGCCAACTGTAATCCGGATCCAAAACATGCCCTTTACGGTGTCGGTAGACGAGATCTTAGACTTCTTCTATGGCTACCAGTTAATCCCCGGCTCTGTGTGCCTGAAGTTTAGTGAAAAGGGCATGCCGACGGGAGAAGCCATGGTTGCGTTTGAATCCCGAGATGAGGCCATGGCGGCCGTAGTTGATTTAAATGACCGACCCATCGGCTCCAGAAAAGTCAAACTCCTGTTAGGATAGCGCCTTCCATCCTGTTCATAAAGTTAGACGTCCCATTGAGTTTCCAGGAGCGGTCTCTTCTTTATTATAAATAGGTTTTCTAAAGGATGCGTAATATTAGCATTGGCCGTTTACCAGGTATGTTTCCGCAGTGAATCCATGTCGTTTCATCAGCCAGTTGGTTAAAATGGATGAAAGCCCCCGAGCTGTTCTGACAGTGTTAACTTTCTTTGATTGCTGTACAATTTCTTTTCTTTTTTTTGATGGTAAGCTGGGAATAGACTTCGAAGCTTTGTAAGGCGCCTCGTACTTCACATCTGCGCCCATGCTGTTTGCCGATGGCTTTCTCCACTTTAATTTCCTCTCTCTCAGTCCGTGTAGGTGATGTTTTAAGTGTTCACTAAAATAATGCGTCCTAAATCTGGATTGTATGAATACTCGTGTCTGTGATTTCTTTCTTTTGAAATATTTCAATTTGTTATAATTGTGCGTGGAGTCAGAAGTTTGCTGCCTGCATACCTTGCAAATTCCCGTTATGAAGATTATTTCAAAGGCACCGCTTGATTGTCACCTTTTCCTCTTTTTTTTTTTGTGTTTAATTTGCTTATCAGAAGCTTGCATATTAAATTCTCAACAGACCCATTAATGCGTAGCGGACATTCCAGTTTATAAGCGTTTGCTGTATCGCAGGTTATGTAGATAAATGTTTCCTGGGGAATTCTAAATTCTGAGCTTGCTTTTGAACCTTTTCTAATCCTCTGATGTTGCCGATTTGTTTCCTGTATCAGGGTTTCAATTCCCCCCCCCCAAGAAGAATGAATTCTATAAAGGCAACTAACTATACTTGCCCTGAAGCCTTTTTTCCGAGACCATGTTGGATGCTAAAGGAAAAAGCTGTAGGGCAAAGCGTTTTGTTTTCTTTTTACTTATATTATTTTTCTGTTTTCTTTGGGTTTTTTCCCCCCCAAGCCTTTGACTGACGTCCCCCAGAAAGATAGTGAAACTTTTACTAGTTGTGCCTTGTAAAGTAGCGTAAAACAAACACTAAGCCGAATTGTGTGCAAGTAGCAAAGCATTTCATCCCGTGTTGTGTATCCAGAGGATTCCGATTTTCTTTTTTGAAAGTGAAAGATTGTACGACGCGGAATCAAGAGTTGGTTTGCTTCGCAGATCTGTTTTTGTAACTCATGCCTGATGTTTTGATGGGATGCTGCAAGGTTTTGAAACATTTTGTCGACTGTACATATTGTTACATTTATTATGCTTTTGTTAATAAACAGAACTTCTGTTGAGACGTACACATCGATCATCAACCTGTCCTTTCTTTTTTTTGTGTGTTTACCGGGCGTTTTGGTGCTGGGCGAAGCGAGGCGGACATTGTATTCCTACGTGGAATTTTCTGTGTTAAAATGATTAAATCCCAATACTGCACTATATTTACTTCACAAAAGGATGCCTGTTCTGCTATGTTGGATGGATTATAACTTTTTCTTTGATCAATTGAGCAAAAAAATTGATTTTGTGTTCTGTATTTGCTTTGATTTGGAATTATCATTTTTATTATTATTATTATTATTATTTATTGGCTGCTCCAGCAGTTGAATTATGAAGAAGGGACACCCTTCCTGTTCAGTTGCTGCTGGTTTACTATGCCTTTTCCCTACATATGCCAAATGATTTCGCTTTGTATGAAACGCACCAGGTTCCAGGATTTTGTGGAAATATTGCAATGAGATAAATCTCCCAGCTTGGATGCTAGAGAGAAACTAAAGTTTATGAACGAACCCCCTCTCCAGGAAAGCATCCGAACTTCCAGCTGTCGTGTGTGTGATGTAAGAGAGGTGTGTGTGATGACAAAATATCACAAAACTGTACACTTATGACATGCTCAGCTCTGCGTTGGTGTATTAGCATTTTGAAACTGCAGGTGAAGCATTCGATTGTGCGGGAATGTCTTTTACAGAATGGGATTTGAACCCCGCCATGCCAGCCGTGTTGAGTGGTATCTTCTGTTTCAAGTCCTTCAGGCCATGGTTTGTTCCCCTTTTTTGGTAGCTTTCTCCCAATAAATGCTGAGTTTTGGTTTTCCACGAACATCTAACGGGAGAGCGATTCAGGTAATTGGTCTCTCATTACTAAGCTAGCAGTGATGCAGAGGCAGATCTCTCGCTGTTGTGTCCTGCTTTATGATTGTGATATTTAATGAAATTGTTGTTTTTGAGTTCGGTGTGAAGCCTACGATTTATACTCCTGCAACCTGCAAACAAAACTTTAGGACCAATAATGCAGCTGGAAGTGTGGACGCGAGGCGTGTTTGAGTCCCGCTCGGGCTGCTTGTAGGATTCACTTATCCTTCACTCAGGCGTTATAGGGAATGAAGGAGAACGGGTCTAGGAAATGTTCTAGTTTTTGATTGCGTTTGGAGTGATGTTAAAGTCAGAAAACCATTAAGAGCACTGATATATATTTAATTATGGGTTTTATCTCGGGTGAGGCTCACTCACCTGTCACTATCACAGCTTTCAGCATTAAAATGTCTTATGTGTGCTTTCTTTCTCTCTGTAATTTTGTATTTTGGTTAACATGGGACCTTATTATTCCATGGTAGCTGAAATCTGTAGCAATAAAGTGACCCGAGGTACTACATCGCTTAGTTTCTTCTTGTACATTTTCTCTATTCACTCCGTCCAAAGTCTGCCAGAAACGGTAAAGGGGGGTCAATAAGTGGGAAAAATAAGAGGATCTTAAGATGGCTTCGCCTATTGTGGGAACACAAGGTGAGTTTTCAAAACATGTTCACGGAATCTGACAAAACTGTCCAAATTCAGGGAAAGTGACAAAACATGTTCACGGAATCTGACAAAACTGTCCAAATTCAGGGACCTTTCACAGAACCTTTCCGTTAAATATCTACATTTAAAACGTAATCGCTGAAGTAGTTACATCAAAAGCCAACAATATTGTAATCAAACATACGATAGCCATACACCAATTGTCTTCATTATATATACATATATAAAAAATGTAATGCATTCTTCTGCCTACCTCACAGTTAGACACATGTAGCTATGATGTAATCCTGTCAATATTTAATATATATGGGGGAATACTTTTCACAAATGTTTTTCTATATTAACAGGACAGTTTTATTTAGGAACAGATATAACCGGAACAGATATAATGTATATCTGATACATATATAGATATAATATATATAT
>VKOC01000010.1:9299253-9312359 GCA_009364415.1 Spea multiplicata
GTTCATCGTTGAGTCATGACAACTGTAACAGCCTCTGTACTCCGCAGAACAAACAATTCCTCTGTGCAGCTCTTTTCTTTAATGAGCTCTCCATGGACATAGGTAACTTTTTTTAGGATGTATTTTTCCAAGCTGTATAAGGAATAACAGGCTGTTTTGTGGTTTAATTAAAGTCCACAGAGGAGTTGCAGCTGCTCTAGCAAGTGTTTGGTTCTATAGTAACACTTTGCTATCAGTGTTTAACACGAACATTAGCGCAGAATTGTTTTACTGTCCCTTAATTGGATATATAAATAGCTAAAGTGGGGTCGGGTGTCTGTGGCAGGATAGAAACAGAATATCCCCAGCTACCCTGCAGCCTTCTACCAGCTACTTGTGGGGGATAAATGAGTGTATTCCTGAAATGTAGCACTTTATGTGTCTGCTAAACCAATCATCATATTTAGCCTTTAATGATATTTCCATAGATTAATATTAACTGTGTGTTCATACCTGTATAATGTATAAATGTTTTGTATTGCAAGGCGCTGGGAGACTGACCCACTGTACGTTCAGTTACCATCCATAGTCCACAATGTATCCACTAAAGACAACTAAAAATGTAACATACCGTGAGTGAGTTACCGTCTGGTCACAACAAAATATAATAATGATCAATTGGAAAGGACAGGATTACAATCGGCCCAGCACTTTAAGGCAAGCATTAGGTAAATGACATGCATGGGACCCAATGCAGGATACACTCCAAACGCACACAACACTCTTACACTTTTGAAGCATGCTGCGATAAAGGTACATAGGAGTTGCCGACAGGTATTTGCCTGGTGAGCGCAATGGCCTGTTCATGCTTGATAAACACAAACAAGCTAACATTTCTCATATAGCCGCAAGCGTTACCAACATTGGTCAGTGGTGGCCAGTAGATGTCAGTAAAGGATAGCAAGTGACGGTTGGCATCTAACTGCGTTAGGAGTGGACAGTTGGGTCTATTTACTTGGTGTGTGTGTTTAGGCACTCAAACATGGCACTGGCAAGCTGTTTGGGGGCAAAAGTGGCCGTGGCAAGCTGTTTTAAGACAAAGATGTCACTAATAAGCTGCTTGGGGCTCAAAGATGGTACTGACTGGCTGGAGACAAATGTGGCGCTGAGAAGCTGATAGCACTGATAAAAAGCTTTGATGCAAAAGAAGGCACCAACAAGCACTGGGGCAAATATAGCACTGGTAAGATGTCTGGAGGGCAAAGATGACACTGACAACCTATGCACAAAGATGGCACTGATAAGCTGCTTGGGCACAAAGATGATGCTAACAAGCGGCTTGGGCACCAAGATGGCACTGACAAACCGGGGACAAAGATGGCACTTACAATCTGTTTTGGGACAAAAATAACACTGACAAGCTGTCTGGGGACAAAGATGGCACTAGGAAGTTGTTTGTGAACAAGGATGGCACTGACAAGCTGTTTACTGACATATATGGCACTGACAAACTGTTCGGGGCAAATATGGCATTGGCAAGCTGTTTCAAGACAAATATGGCACTTACAAGCTGTTTGCGGCTCATGGATGGTACTTGCAAGCTGTTTGAGGACAAAAATGGCACTGACATGCTGTTTGGAGATAAATGAGGCACTGGCAAGTTGTTCGGAGGACAAAGATGACACTGAGAAGCTGCTTGGGCAAATATGCTACTATTAACTGCAAAGCGCCAGCTACATTTGTGATACGATAAGAAGAAATATCCAAGTGCATTAGTGAGGATACATCCTTCTGTAGCGTGTCAGCCCCCAAGGAAGGGAAGAGCTAGATGCTTAAATATAGTGGTCAGCTGTAGCCGACGGGGTGTAATTGAACATTTGTCTTCAAGACGCATTCAGCATGTGAGGGAGAAGGTGTCCCTGTTTGGCAGAAAGCAAAGTGGTCACCCTGGTCCTGCCAGACCATACAATTTGTATAATGGAGAATATCCTGAATCCTCTTACATTAATCACGGAAAGCTCCATGCAAGACATCCCACATTTTATTAACAAACCCGGATTAGAGAAGGACCTGCCAAAACAATTCTAGTAACCATAGCCGCAGAAACGCTTTAGAACAATATCATTCAATATGTGCGAATGGCATGGCCACATGCCTTGAATTCTTTTCATCTCGTATTCTTAAAGGGATATCACCGCAGAAGGGACAGGCACTCAACAAACAAGATACAAAATGAAATGTGATCTGTTGTAAGTTTGAAGGGGATACTTTGACTAACGCTTGTGTTTCTTGTAGACGCTGCATTGTGATGAGCATGTCACCAATGTCAAATTTTAGAAGTTCACCAAACAAAAGTTATTTATTACTGTTCAAAAACGTCCTTTGCTACAGAGAAGGCAGCCTTGGAAAAAATGTTATAAAGTAGGATTATCCATAACCATATGGTCATTGTTTGCTTGCATCAAAGCAAGGCAGGAAAAAACAGAAGGTCGGGAAGAGAGAGAGAGAGAGAGAGAGAAAAGGAGAGAGAGAGGATTGCTAATCAAGATTACCAGCATAAGCACCCAGAAGACATTATAAAGTGTTTTCTTGCACCAAATATTACTTTATTGTTTATTCTTAGCAGTTTATACGGCTGGGGTGTTAACAGCTAACTGCAGTATTAAATTACTCTACAAAGCGTTTACCTGAGTAAACTGGCTTCACGCTGTTTGTTTTTGTTTGTTGGATTGATTGTGTGTCTGTTTTTGCTCTCCTTTTTTTGCCTTCTCTTTTTGTTTTTATTCTATGACCCTTTAGCCTCTTGAATATAATGAAAACATAAGGCATACCAGTTGTGTTTCAAATGTTTTTACTGGCCTTATCACCATCATCAATATTGCTTTTTTTGGCATAGATGGCCAGGCCCAGACTGGCCAGATGGCCGACAGTGCCACACGCTTACCTGATCTGATATATATATATAAATACACATAATATGAATACTGGCAATGAGCTCATAGACTAGAATGTTACATTTTCCTATTCACTGGAGATGAAGATTTTGCTGTCCTATTGGTCTGTCAGGTGAAGGAGAACATTCAGCCCCTTACGATAAGGAGCTGATGGAGCTTGCACCTTAGCAATCCAAATGAAGGTGGGTGCAGGTGCGATATGTGCCTGCTTGTCAATGGACAACATGAACCTTTGCCCCAGGGCCAACATCAATGGTGAATTGGCTACCAACAAAGCAAAACAGTATCTGTGTAGTATATATATATATATATGGAATGAGAAAGGAGCTGTCAACAAAATTGACTTTTTGGCAAAGCGGCAAAGGATACCCCTCTCTGAGGTGCACGGGGGACGGAGGGGATAACATGGTCCCCATGTTGAAATCAGCAGAATTTACTTTTCTGTTATTAAATGTAGCGAATGATGTTGACCCGTGTCTGGTTTTTCTTGTTTTAGTTTTTCCCTTTCGTAAAGCTCAAGACACAGCTAATCTTACAGGTTTATTAGATAACACACGATAGGCATCTGTCACCATCTGCCTCTTACGGGATTAGTTCTTTGTGTACTAGGAATCATACTTAAACTTTGCTAAGAGGGACACTTGGAGATGTCCTGATGTCGTGTACATGTGCTTCCACATAATGAGCTGCTGTGTGACTATGATGTCATTTCCTGCCCTGTGTTAAATACAAAAATAACAGGGTAACACTCACAGTTCTAAACCAGATAGAAAGCAGCTGAGTATAACTCATGCGCATACATTAAAGTGTTGTGATTCCTTTAATATAACAGCACATCTTTTATTATATAACATCTTCTTCCCAGAATGCAAGTTTCTTCTCCAGTGTTGACATAATAGAAGGAAAATATAAAATGAAAGTATTTACAGGGAAAATTAAAGTATCATCATTTTAGTACCTCAGTATGATACATATCTCAGTTGAAGATATGATTTTTTAAAGCAAAATACGTTGTAAAGGGACAGAAGAATAAATATATATGTATATCTGCATGCAGAGACCTTGTTTGGTTGTTTCGTGTACTTGACTGGAGGCGACATCGTAGACTCTCCATTTGGTTAAACTATTTCAGTGGTTGGAAGATCACTCTTCATACTTTGCACCAGAACATACATGTAACATGTTACATATAACAAACTCACTCCATATCTCACATGTACTGTATATTAAGTATGGATCGAGCGCAAGGCACATATGCAGCATCACTGCCATATCTCGTCAACTATGAGGAGGTGTTATTTATCAAGAAAAAAATAACAACCCTAAACCTGACACTTTCCAGCGGTAAGTGAATGAAGACAACACGTTGTTTTGTATTATACAGGGACGTGCTGTGCTTCACTTGTAAATAAACACTAGCTGTTTCCATGTGAACTCTTTACCAAAGGCTTCAGACCTTAACGCTATACAATAGCATCTGGCACTGCTAGGGCAAAAAAGCCCAAACCCATTAATATGTACTGTTTATTTAATGTCAAATATTACAAATGATGAAGGTTAGGGTTAGTGCCCCTTCCAGACTATTTGGTTCATATCCTCCCATCAAGAGCCAAAAGGCAGGTCCTAGTGTGATGCCTATCGCAGTTGTGAAGATGAGTTTTTAGAGCAAAGTAAACTCTTCAGATAGAAGGATACCAGGGGTTTGTGAGTATCGTGCACCAAATGCTTTCTGGATATCACAAGACAATATGAGGTTCATTCTAAAAAGGAATCTTGGACAAAGTTTGGAGAGTTGGATTTAGGCATCACAACAATTTTTTGTTTTTGGGTTGCTCCAACTTAAGATAGATATCTCCATCTGGTTGTGGAGCCTTCATCAGATTGACCTCCAGTCATAAAGAATCATTATACAAGGCCCTGTTGTTTTCACGGCACTGTGCTGCGCAGGACACCTTTCTGGAATGCATTTAACGTGGCGTGATGTAATCTTGTCCAATTGTTCCTCTTGGTTAACAGTGAGCTAACATCTACAAGCCATTTCACCTGAGGGAGGAAGGAGGCTGGTTAACTGGTGTCTGTCTGCTGGCAGGTATAGACAGATTACCATTAGGCAACTGAACGTTTGCTTTTATTATGCAGATCATCAGCTGTGCCTTTATTGCATCTGACCGTCTAAATAAAAAGATATTTAAACATCATTCCCACACCCTGCCTGTTACGGATGCTTGGAACCAAGTAAGGTTACCACGAAGGCCGTGCCCCCTAGGGCTGGTTAAAAGTGATCTCCACAAATGACTATAGGAGCAGTGGTGCATCGGTGAGCTTGATAACCCAACAGGACAATCTGCCCTCGATTATGGGGCAGAGGGGCTGCCACCCTTCTTGTCCTGCTGCCCTGGGCAAAAATATGCCACTGATTTAAACTCCTATTAATAAATGCTTCTCAAAGGGGTGAGTTTGTCATAGCAGTTAGGGTATTCGCGAGACGGTGTGGGATTCAGGTCTCTGTTGCATGACCAGCGGTCTAGCTGGGGTGCAGAGAATTTTGTGCCAACAGTTTATTCTATTGGTTTTGTGGCACCGGTATATAACATCATAACCAGGCACCATTTTCATAAATCTATGAGGTAACAGACAAAGAAAGACGACTAGGAATAATGTCCCCTATTTACCCAGAATAAAAACAGCATGGTCCCATAGGAGCAAGTGACAGCTTTGGCTCAGACCTTCTTTCCTTTGCCTTCTTGTATGGCTATTTGGCAGGGATCAATGAGTGCGCTAGTATATGATGTCATGCCCAGGGTCCCACAACCCTTGCTTCAGTATCTCCAGCATTCGTAATTGCAATTCATGGGCTACAGCATGCTGCTCATAATTAGTGCAATAGGTGGAACTAAACAGATGGTGGAATCTCTCCAAATTGACCAGATGCCTGCTGGCAAATGCTGCCTAAAACCTTCAAGCCATTCAAGAGCGCATCTTATGAAAACCCTCCGTTAACCCGCCATTGACCAAGCAAGCATTCATACTGCTTAGTTCTACTGTATTTCATGTCTCCTGTTCTAGGGACTCCAGTGCCTTCGAGGCTTATGCCTTCTTCATGGACTTTGATCTGGCTTTTTTTGAGTAATGCATGGCCATTTGCTTGGCAAAACACAGTGTAAACCATATCCCTATATCTCTGGTAGAACTGGGTTTAATAGCTTTAATGGAACCTCAACAGCCCATTGCAGAATGGTGTCCTGTCCTGGTATAGGTCCCCTAGAGGTCTGAACCTGAGTCTGAGGGACAGTAATCATGGTCTTTTGGGTGAATGGGCAGATTCTCAGAGTCACGTAGTCTGAAGCCGATTCCTTAATATTTTAATCCGATGTGATATTTGAGTAAGCCACTTGGACACTGTTGAAATCCCCGCTGGAATAAAGATGACTTAATGCAGAATGGCTTTATCTCCTAGGAATTAACGAATTATTAGGACCGTTTGTTTTCTACCAATACAGCAGGAGGTTTGTGATAGGCAATTACATAGTAAATATTTGAAAAGCCAGGTTCCAGTGTATGTGTGGCATTTTACAGGACGGTCCTAGTCTATACAGGGTATATTTGGTCATCAACATGATGCCTGGTGTTGAGTTGTAACCCTAAAAGCTGCCATGTCAACTAGCCTTAGCATTAAGGGTTCGTGTTTTCAGGTTATGAAAACAAAGAAAACGTATTGTGCACATGGAAATTATCTGCATTCTGCGGATCATAAAACATTTATTAGCGATATCTAAGCGAGTTATCCGCATGTTGAACGTATCACGTGTACGCCAGCAGTGTTATAGCTCATTTATATGGCAATTCATATACTAGAAAAACCTGCCTGCCTTCAATTTTCCCTGCAGATGATGATACCACGCAGAGGTGTAGGAGGAGAGCGTGTGTGTCTGTGTGTGTGTCGCTGTCTGCCCTTCCAAATGAAAACTATGCACACGCAGCATCGGTGCAAAAAGACGTGTATTGCAGCATTGCCATAAGATGAACAATTAACATACTTTGTGCATTACAATTTATTGAAAGACAGTTTGTCAGCCGAGTGAAACGGCATTCCACAAATACTAAACTGAAAATCTTATGTTTTCTTGGAGGGGTTGTGGAGGATGGGAGGTGACGTTTCTCGGTTAGTTTAAGGATATGTTCTCCAGTTTCTTTGGTTAAACTCGGCTAATAAGCCGTAAGCTAACATTCAGGAGAAGACAATAAGTCAAAGTGTAAAATAATTACACCGGTGCTCCAGAGTCACCAAAATGTTCTTAACAAACCTTTTGGGCACGCTGCTCCTTTCCCAATATGTATGGCCCTTGTGAGAGGAATGCGCCCCAAGAAATTGATGTAAAGAAATAGTTTCCCCATCTTCAAATATTCTAAAAACGAAGAGAAATATTCAAAGAACATTTTTGAGTTAAATCAAAAGGGAACTTTATGACGACCATCGGTTAACGCTTCGTAGAGTACATACAGTCAAAGACTATAACAATCTAGAACTAACAAAAGACAAAGCTTTATAGCTAGATATAGAGGAATGGCCCCGGGGTCGGCTAGTAAAGCTTTCCTGGGTAAGTGCTAGAGTTGCGCCAAACAGTGAAACATGTTATCCACCCGCTGGTCCGCCGCGGCCGCAGACTTCCAGCTGGTGCGCTCTTCTGCCACGCTGTTGAGGGAGGCCTCCATCCAGACAGGTGGATCCTCACTCTTCACCTACTCTTAATCTGGCTTCCTCCCGCTACAGAGGCCGCATGTCC
This sequence comes from Spea multiplicata, assembly GCA_009364415.1. Lineage (NCBI taxonomy): Eukaryota > Metazoa > Chordata > Amphibia > Anura > Pelobatidae > Spea > Spea multiplicata. The sequence goes on from VKOC01000010.1 coordinate 9,306,971, forward strand.
TGAACAGAGTGGCATCACTCCATTCGAATTGTAGCGCCAAATAAGAAATTGGCACCTTTTCTCCTCCTGTGTCCCATTTTAGCCTGAGAACCCCACACTACCTTGCCCACTGATGGTACTGATGCTTGTCATAGTGTATCCTGCCCTAGTTCATTCTGTACTACTGACCCTGTGTTTGACCCAGCTTGGCTTTCTGACTACAGCTTTTCTTAACAAACCCGCGTGAGCACCCTTAGAGTTTGTCCCCAGACTTGGATGATCATCAGAAAGTCCCTTAAGGCTCAAACCGAGGGGGGAACCAGTTGGAGAGGGAAGAGCTCTTCTGAGAACGATGGGCTTTCTCTTGCGGGGACATCGTGCCCTACCCTGCACCAGCGTCTCCTCTGATATGCTGAGCACGACGATACTGACCGCTGTTATTCAACACTTGTTTCACAACTGCCAAAATTCCAGTCCAACATTAGGATCATATTGCCTCACCATAACTTAGCCTTGGTGTCTTATGCACAAGGGTAACACGTTTAGGGTAATGGGTAAGTATGCATGTCCCTATAATGGTTACCTTGTTTTTAATTACTCTCTGTGTCCATAAATGATTTCGAGATGATGTGCTTTGCATATTCAGAACTAGAGACCTGCTGTGATGTAATCTTATGATATCACTTTCAGGTCAGCTGTTTGGAGAAACTCAGAAGGCAGTTTTTGTGTAATGATGCAAATTTAACCCACATATGTTTGAAGAGAGGAAAAAAAATATATCAAATTTGAATTTTTAAGCAGACTCACAAAAAACTCAGATTCCCCAAGGGTGTTCCTAGAAAAACAACAATCACCGGTTGATTTTGTAACATATTCACCATATTAACCATAGCAATGTCAAAAGGAGGGAGAAAGGCATTTCTGCTTCTTTAAGCTAAAGAGGGTTTTTTTTTTACCTTCCAGATCATGAATAATGAAAACAATTGCACATGTTCTACTCTGGATTTAACTAAACAAATGATTTAAAGATTACAACCACATCGGGTGGATTCAAATATAGCACTTCTCTACCTGGCAGCGTATTCTACTTTCAAGACTATATATAACCATAAAGTCAGTTTCAACTCTACATTCCACCAAGAACTGCTTCATTTGAAGGTATGACCTCATTGTCTCACTATTCTGTAACTGGATCTGAGTGGTTATAATGGTGTATGGGGATTTCTTACAAAAGCAGCACTGAAGAATTATTGTAGAACAAATCTTGTGATGCCAAAATGTGTTATGTACACGATTTTTGGAAACCCTGTTCTAATAAGGAAAACACACAAATAACTCAGCTCATCTTGGAGGAAGAGATTTAGGTGCAAAGTATGTGTTAGGGGGGCCTCATGCAAAAAAAAAAAAATGAATGTGATCATTTGCTGTGATTTTTTTTTATTGTTAACCTTATTTATAAATGCAGCAGAGCCATTGTTTCATCTGGATGATGGTCCTATCCCAGATAGTAAGACTTCATATATACATTGAATGGTATTTTGGTAAGGCATTTAGAACTATTTATTTTATTTACATTATTTTGTATGTAAACATATTTTTTGTTTTCATTTGGGTCCTAAAGGACTCTCCTTCCTAAATTGGGATGATTGGGAGGTTAACATAAATCCTTCTTTATTCTTCTTAATGCTGTATTTGCCATTAGGCTATGCAGTTTTAACCACTTTTTCTGTACTTGTATCTTTTCACTTTTTAATGTACCTAGCTGGTTCTCTTAATAGCAATAAAATAAAAGTTATGTTTTAATCGATGACATAACCAAACTTCTTTTATTTTTTTCGTGATGAGTTTGAACCTACAGACACAAAATTGTATTCCACGAAAAATGTTTTTCATCTTAACCAAAGAAACACACTCGCTGTTTTAGAATACATAGGGAATCTTCAGATCTACTTCAGAGACACTGGATATGAAATACATAAACATAGAATGTGACGGCAGATAAGAACAATTAGGCTAATCTAGTGTGCCCATTTTTTTCCTGCTGATGTTGATCTCATGTTGATCTCAATTTACATTCTGATGGATACAAACCTTCCAAAATCAAAAGTTTCTTTTATTTCACAAAAGTAAATGTATATTTGGTACATGCAATGATAATAATCTTTTTTGATGCTCAGGGAAAGAACACCGAGCAGTTGAGGGTCTTCGCAGTTGAGAGATATCACAGCTCACTGCTATTGACTCCTTTATATTTCCTGCTTCGTGGCTCAGTTTACACTTAAAAACGGGCTTTGTCGAGACCACTAGTGATCATAATGAAATCAAAGGGGGACTCTGGAGTTTGTACAGAGGTTATTTACTTTCTATAATGAATCATGAGCAAAAACAGTGAACTAAAATAAACCAGGAAGAATACCCCGGGGATGAGACTTTTAGAAGACGTGTTTATTTTCTACAAGAGTAATAAGTAGCAGGCTATCATAGTTTGGCTATCATCCCTTACAATGCATTTGCCTCTGTTACATTTTTACAAATACATGTGTGACATCTGGTTATAGGAACCTTGGGGGGGGCACATGCACCCAAAGTTTCCCAACCAACACCTTTATAGCATTTTATTATGAAATAAGAGGAACCCTCAAATGTTTGGGTTTCCTTCACCCCTGGTTATGAAGATCCTGATGATAATTAGCACTTGGGCTATAAATTGGTATTTGTGTTTTTTTTGCTATTGGTTATAGTTTATTGTTATGTAGCTCATTACCATAACATGATGGGGAAAAAAATTCCCCTTATGGTCTATCTCAATTCATCCCATATGAAGTTCGATGTCTATAAATGTTTCCAGTGTACCTTAAAAAAATCATTTTTTTTATTCTTACTTACTTGACACCTGAGAATTTGCTGCACATTCGTCGTTTGAAATTAAGAAAAGGAGTATTATTAATGTATCTGGAAGCATATAAATGTCCCTAGCGTTCTAAATGAAGAAATGTGGGAATAAGTATGATGAGGATTATTAAGTGACATATGACGCAGCTGATTCAACATGGTGAATTATCCTTTGATGGCAGTGATACGCTATGATTGGCACACATATGAATCTGTGGGAGCGATGTATTTGAGGAATAGACTATAAATGATTCATCCAGGACAAAATTTACAGCTGGTACACCGACCAACGCAAAGACTATGCCAGTACTGGTGGTTTGAGTCGAGTACCTGCGTGCCTCTTGCTGGTGGGTGCTGGGATATTACATCAAATCATGGCGCTCTCCAACGGCAGATGGCGGCTGGCAGTTTAGGAGGAAGTCAACGTGAAGACGTCCGTATCGGAAGCTGCACAGACCTCCACCTCCTTACTTAGAGTGCCTGTTGCAGGGGTCTGAGGGGCAAATGTTATGCACCCAAAGATAAGCCTGGGACCCCCTTTTGCCCTGTATTTAAAGTAAGCAAGTTATACGATAAATACTTTTTGCACGCCTGGCAGTAATTACAGGACTCGTGAGCAGCAGATGTGATTAGGGCCGGCTCCAATAGGCCTACTTGGGCAATGAAGCCTTGAGGGCTAAATCTGGGTGGGGGGGATGTGCTAAACTGTAGGGACTGACATTACACCCGTGTTTTATCCTCCTTCCTGTGTGATGAGAGAAAACCCATTGACACCCCAGGGTAAAAGAATAGTTTAAAAAGTACTAGAACCACCCAACTGTAAGTTAGAAAATTAGGTTTAGAAATGCATTCACTAACACATGGCAGTTCCAAACATTTAGCCCTAAACTGGTTTCCCTCGTAGGATCAGGACAGTAAGGGTACTAGCTTAGAAGAATACTGGATATTGCTGGACATGTCTATTATACATTGACTATGTTACAGGTTTACATAACTACGGTGCATTTCTGTCAACTAGGACTCCATCGGACAGAGCGCTGCATCCTAGCACCCTATAATTACATGGCCCTATGGAAGCCAAAGCTGTCATTCCCGTAGCCACGCAGGATTCACCTTACATTTATATCAATGAGTGCCGGACAACGTGAGGCATCTCTAGCCTTTGGAGTCCTCTCTTGTTGCTCTCATTTGGCTCATGTTTTAAACCACAACAGCTGCCTCTCCTCTGCCCCACGGAGATTCCTCTTCGACTGCCTAGCAACAAAGAATGCTCAGGAACCTACAGCTACAGCGCACGATAAACAAAGACAGCGTCGCTGTGTATTTACATGGAAATTTCAAGTGTGATTGGAAAATATTTTCGAAGCTGGGGGTTGGATATACTTGTAACAAAGAAACTTTCCTGTCTAATGTCACCTACTTCTCTGCAGCATTCCAAGCCTTAACGGCTCAAAAATATTTTATATAATCCAAATCTAATTTTAGGACAATCACAATGTATTGGACATTTAATGTGTTCTTAAATAATGATTTTTTTGTATAAAGCCAACAATTTTAAGCAGTTTGTGGACAAACTAATACTTAAGAAGCTTACAAGGGAAGATATGCATAAAAGATTGGGATCGTAAATGAAAAGGGCAGATATACATATGCAAGGAGATTGTAGTGGAAAGTTTGGAAAGTGGTTTTATCACCATGGCAACCCATGGAACGGTCCAGTCGTCAAGGACATTCCATTGTATTGGTGATAAACCACTTTTTATACATAACCAACGATGAGTCTATACTTTTAACAGTACAAAATTAATTAGCACTTCTATTACATCACATCATCGCAAACCCAGGCATCAAGAATAATATTTTGTTACACAATACATGGCCTAATTTCCCAATTAAGACATCTCAAGCTATAATAAGAGAAAAAAAAATACACATAGTAATGTTTAAATACCTTAATAAAATGCGGGATCATGCTTATTGAGAAAAATTCTAGTTGTTATAACTAAACTTCATCTGGTGTCCATGGCAACCACTTTACAAGTTTCTTCCAACAATTGCACTTACTAAATAGGGCCCAAAGCATTTTGAGACCCCATTATTTTCAACAGGGACAATTTAACTTTCCTAATATACATTAGTAAATAACTGGTCTAAGGAACTGCTCCATTTTCCTAAATTAAATTAATTTATGGTTATTATTATGTAATCTCCCCAACAGAAAATTTTTATATAAAAAAAAATGGATATTTAATACTCGTAACTGAATCCAGCCAGGGCCATGAGAACGTAGGTTTTCAAGGTCTTGTCATATGGCCTCAGGAGGCTCCATCAGTAGTAGACGTATCGGTGATGATGACAGAAAGTCCTCAAAATCTTTGAACATGGTTACCAAGTGTTTAACCCCTTAAGGACAATGGGCGGTCCCAAAACCCATTGAAAACATTAAGGGGAGGAAGTCTCAAGAAACAAATATTTTCTTTTTGAACAAAACGAATAAAACATACGTTGCGGATAAAAA
>VKOC01000010.1:9312459-9323862 GCA_009364415.1 Spea multiplicata
CCGCTATACATTGTGATAACAATCCAATATCAGATTGAGTCAGATTATCATACAATTAGATTTTTTTCTTCTAATATCACATTAAAACAATACTATTAGATTAGTTTTAATGAACAAAAGGTGTTAAAATATTCAAAAACATCCAGAAACGGGTAAATAATGCCTTAAGCTCTATTATATTATACGGTAGTTGTTGGTGTTGACAAGAAAAGGACTGCATTGCTTTCTATTTCGGGAGCCTTTAGCAGTCCTTCACACTTAGACCTTTACGCATCCGCTGTCAGATTAGAACAATGGGATTGTTGTGCCGTTTCAGACTCAATGTTCGCACAATCGCCTGCCAGGGACTCGGTTGGGTTGGGTTGGGTCCCGCTGCGCTCCGGACAACAGGAAATAGGAACTCGATAAATGTTTCGGGGATTAAGGGTGACAATCCAGCTTTTGTGTTGGTGCGAGATAGAGAAAGTTGAGAATAGTGAAATTATAGAGGAGGGATTAAAAAAAATAAAAAAAGGATAAACACGGTATAAAGAAGAAGTGGGGCGGGGGGGTAAATTGGTAATTGGAAAATAAATTGAGATTTCCTTTGTAAATAGAACCCACTGTAGGATTTTGTTAACCTCAGAATTACAATGGTTGGAGATTAAGGTTAATCCACAGATGTAAAGGGGTGTACAGCGCCGTACGAAAAACATACTTTTCCCTGTAATGCATTTAGAACAAGGCGTCTTTCAATACCCTGAAGAATACTAGTCAAAGATGTTTATTAGTTAAGGCCAGGACTGGCTTGGGTTTAGTCCCGAGTTTAAAACCACCAATCAATGTTAAATTAAGTAATCAATGGCTCCTTGGATCACGTTCTGTGTTAAAGAGGAAAGGCTCTTGTGGCTTTTAGTATAATTACATATATTTAATAAAACTCCCTATTCCGTTTGTTTTTTTTGTTTGTTTGTCAATCAGGTAATTGGCTTAAAGCTTCACTGGAGAGAAGCCGAGATTGGTGGCAGCCCGTGGCAATGCCAGTTTTATGTAATCATTTTCCTCTCCTAACGTTCTCTCCTTTCTCCTCACCTACTCTTACAAACGCTGCCTGAACCCAACGGCTGCCCTAGGCCTAACCCTAGGTAGCCCCGCCAGCCACCCAATCAGCGCCAGACTATGATGTCATATCCCAGCACTCCACCTTTGATCGATGCACTGTGCCCCAAGCGGCCGATTGGCTGCGTTGTATATATTGCTTATTTTAATATGTAATCACCATGACATAGGGTTAGTTTTTGGAACTGTAAGATATAAAAGATTTGGGAAAAGTGGCAATTATTCTATAAAGCTTTTCGGTGATCTTGGTGAGAGCCTGAAAATATAGGGTTCAAAATAAGTTCAGCGGAGTCCTCGGCAGAGTACATTGTAACTCATTATGGCTCAAAGTAACTCGGCATACAGTGAATTCATTGAGTTGCTGCGGAGTTGGCCCGACTATTAACTATTAAACAAAGCCCTAAATGGCTGTGTTGTGCAGAGGCTGTTGCACCCGCGCATGAGAACGCCGTGAAACAGACCTCTGTGAATGTGGGCTGAATATTACTCATCAGACACTGCAAAGAACACTTGCTGGATTTTATTCCTCCGGTGGAGGTGGTATTTATAATGAATCCCGCTTCAGCCGCACCTAATCAACGTTTCTGATACGTTCTCTGAGCTTGGACAAGAAAATAAATGAAAAATGCCCACGCAAAACAACAAAAATAAGAAAGCAAATATAAACAATATCGTTATATAGCGGGTTACAAATAACGCAACAGTCAAATATTCTGTACATTTTAGTTGTTTGATAAAATAACCATAAATGCGATTAACCACCCAAATTGCTCAGTCTTAAAGAATTCTATATTCCAAATATTTCTCTCTTGGTAATAAAATTCCTCCTGACTGTCCTGCTCTGACCAACTGAAAAGGTTAAACAATTATTCTAACTTTGACACTCACTTAACTTTATCTGATGCTCACAACTTCCACCAGCATTCTAATAAAAGTTAGTGTATGTTGAGTGCTTGTCTGCTCAGTCGGAGAGCTCAAATATATATTTATATAAATATACAGTATATAAAGACCCGTATGAAGCTGTAGGTGCACAAAAAGGGACAGTTTTTAAAAACAAAATCATAAAATTGCTTCCTTTAGGCTGTCTTTACATATAAAAGGAAATCTATATTAATTCATTATATTCGGGCAGATAGGACCAGCAAGCATTTTTGATTAGAAGTCACCAGTTAATATCTCTAATGACTTAGTCTATCAAGTAAAGAGTGGGCTAGTGGTAGAATGTTGTTTTGTCTCACCTTGAGTCATGCAGGATCATGTTGCCCAGGACCTGTTGATGGCGAGTACAAACTAGACTGCAGGTGCATTAAGCTGAAAATCTACTAACTGTTCCTAAGGACTCCAAAGTCAACTATCCAAGTCCGGCTTTCCCGGACGAATATCATGTAGACCTCTCAGGATCCGTCCGCTATTTATGACCCGACTCAGACTCTGGGTAGCGTTCTTAGCTTTTTCTCTCTGCACATAACCTACCCCCAGGCTCTCTTATGTGGTGACTACCTTCTCCCACAGTAGCTCCAAAGACTTTCCTTGCCCCGTCCTCCTCAGAATAGCTCTTCCTGTCATTGTCAAGCAGTAATTACCAGTTTTATTATGTTTGGCTTTCAGGAAACGGAGCCTTAGCCGAGAACACTCTGGTTCTGTTTCTAAATAAAAACAACTTTTTTTTTATGTGGGCAAAGCATCGCTATGACATCATAACACGGACAGCCCCTTCCAGAAACACAAAAAATAATCCACAATATGTTCCACCTGTCACCAACACCGTGATGAAAGCCGAGTTATACCTTCCCGATATTCCTTGTTCTGTTCTTCAAAACTTTCTGCTTGTCTGCAAGTTTTTTTTTTCTTAAACAATAGAAAACATTATAAAAACTGTAATATTTTTAAAATCATTGTGAACTGGAGGATTTAACACCGTAACTAGTATAGTATGTTTCCACCTGTAGAAAGAGTTCAACTACTGATCGATTTAACACTGGTTCCCCTCCATATTTAGCATAATTATCATTACCAGAAGGTCAGAAGCGAGTTATCGGCGCGGTGTAGAAGTTTTGAAATTCATCCAGAGAGTAAAACCGATCCTGCCGGCAGAAGACATTCGGATATAAGAAGCCATCTTTCCGCCGCTTGCTGGTGTTAATAATAGTTTCTAGTACGGTGGAATTATAGCCCTCGGAGTATTCAACGGAACAAGAAGGGGGCAGTTATTTAATATTTAATCTTTATAAAAGAACCTTTTCGAAAGCATATTCCTCCAGTGTTATTTTTTTTTAGTTTTTTTATAAATTTATATCTCGCTCAAGCTCTTTTGCTTTTTTTTTTACCTCTTTGCGTCGGCACTGGTGCCAGCGGGCATATAACTACCTGCGATGCCCTTTACACCGGTAACCCAGACAGTGAAAGCTATCTACGTGGGTAAACTCATTATCTGTGCCGGTTGCCACGCGCGTGCGTGCATTCACAAGCACAACAACAAGTGTGAGTTGTGTAATCAGGAAGTGTCCGCCGGTGAAGTTTATGAACATCCGCGAAGAATAATTTCCTCCCAGGATTTATGGCGGGATCTGCGGTATCTGCTCCAGCTTACACCCGACAAACATTGTATACAACGTACAGAAGCAGTGGGCTTTTCTGACATAGGTCTCAACATCCATCGTCATCCCTCGTTTGCCTTCTCCCCCCAGCACAAACCATCCCCGTCCTACTCTTCGCTCACGCATGTTAAACATGGCACCGAAGCTAAACAAACAGCAGCTGTCAGCTCTGATTCATATTTCTGCTCTTACTAAATTACTAATCGCACCTGCCGCCCGATACAAACCAGGAGCTATTTCTGTACCCAAGGCTCGAGTCCAACACCTGTCCATAAAGGACGCCCCCCCCCCATGCTTAAAAGGTACACTGCCGTGTATAAAGCTGGGTAGTAAATGTTAAGCATACAATACAATCCATCACTTATAAAGAAGGTTTTCTTAGTTTTAACTGAATTGTAGTAATTTGCACATATCACATAACTACTGATACTTTATTACTATGATTATTTTTTTTGCTTCTGATAGCTTTTACACAGAGGTACTCATCCCATAAGCGAAATATTTGTCTAATTAAAAAGAATAATATATTTAAACTGAATACACTTTTTAAATGTTTTTTATACATATTATTATAACTTTTAGGGCTGTAGCACACAGTCATATATTCATACCCAGGTCCTGTAAAAAGAGGGGCATAAAGGAGGCCTGTGAAGGACTATGCCTCCTATAGGGGAACCCTGAACATACGCCTTAGTAGTCTCCATATAGACCAGAAAGCAAGCGCATGGTAACGACTGTTGGGAAGAAGATTGGTAATCTGGGTTCAAAGAACATAAAAGGCTCATTTAGTGACATTATAAAGTTCCTGTGCAAGGGAATATCTTTCAGACAGCGGTTAGTGATGGTATCGGGAAGGCATCTCGATTAGTTTCCTCTCCAATCCCGAATCAGACAATGCCGCAGCTGTCTTCTCTGCAAGGGCCGTGCGAGTCCGCTCATGAAAGACCGCATTGTTGGGCTGGTAAGATAGGACACACGGATATCTGCTGACTGAACGGATTCCAGCAACAGCTGCTCGGGTCAGCAAACACTACAGCGCCAGCTACCCTGCCAGCCTGAGGGTGTAAGCGAGGCAGCGTGTGGGTACATGGAGACGTGTGTCGCTATCTGCGTGCATGCGAGCAGAGCTCAGCGCAAACATTATACGTATTCACATGTTATTCCTATATGTCCCCAAAACCGTCCATTACACAACACTACACGCTGGCACTTTAAACACCAAGTACTGTAAACTCAAGTAGGACATGCCCTTGGGCACAATACATAGAAATAAAGTCACGGGTAACTTTATATTAGACAATTTACTTTTAAAGGAAAGTAAATTAAAGTATTCTGAAATAAATGCACACACTGCCGGTGTGTCTGTTTAACCCTGCGAGTACCAGATGGTACTGGAGATTTGTTCACTCCCAGTCTAGTTCATACTGGATCAGGAATCCAGGATGGGTGTAAGCGGTAACATCTGTTAGCTATAAAAAAGGTGTCCCGAGCCATTTGCCAGTTTGCTGTGAACAATCTTCTAAAGGCCTGTTTGGCAAGCCTCGCAGGACAAGCTGCAGTGAGCCCCCCAGCATGCGCTCCTGAAACCCGGACACAGACGCCAGGGTCAGGCCGCGGCTGCAGATTTCCGACAGCGAATTCCGTGTTACGGCGAGCTGGCCGCATTGTTTGTAATAGCACTTAATTGGCGGGTTCGTCATAACCTGGATATTTATTTTTGTAAGGACGTGAACACCTTGTAATTGTGTCAGGTGACTGCTAGGTGATCTGCTAATGAAAAGTCAACTTAAAGTAGCAGAAACCGTGTGTATTCATTGAGCGGAGACGCACACCTGCACAAACCCCGGGCCCCAGAGAGTATACTCGGTAAACTGTGAGCTCCAACCACCTAACTCGGTAGCCACTCCTTCCCTCTTTAGATGCACTCTGAGTCACATGAAAGAGACAAATATCCCTATACCAGCAGCCTTTAAAGTCACGACATCTTGTTTTCATCAGTTTCCACTAATTAAATCCCTGCAGCCTTCATGCGCCCTGCAGCGTCTATGTGAAACACTCTGCACGGATGTTACCCCCCACACACACACTTAAAGAGCGGGGAAATTAGCCTTACAGAGTGCCATGCTGGTGGCAGAAAGCGGGACCACTCAATATAACCCACTTACTGCAACATTGGACTCATGTAGAATTTTTTTTTTGCTGTAAATACATCTCAAAATGTCTAATAATTTATCGATATCAATTAGGAGCAGGGCCAGCCCTACCACAGAGGTGACGGGGAGGTTCCTTGAAGGGTAACCTGTGGGGAAACCTCCAGTAGGTTTTTTACGTTACCAAGCAGGTTAATGCAGAATGGGACACAGGAGAAAGGTGTTGCCCAGACCCCAAGGATGGCCTTTGTTAGGATGGAAAGCAAGCATACATCAAATTGCATCGTAGGGCATATTATGGATTAGATATTTAATTTCAGCAGCACTCATAGTTATGACCGACTCACCTCCCTGAACTCGTTCTGCTGTCCATGCTGTCTCCCTTCCTTTTAGTTCCGTCCTTTCCAAACTCAGCATCCTGAAGCACCAGAACATCGTTCGCCGTGTTTCCTCCATCACTGCTGATGCTGCCGGAATGAGAGATCCGCTCCTGGCTGGCCCGCCCGGTGAGATTGGGCTGAGAGGCGCGCTTTACGGCTTGAAGCTTGGCCAGAGGTACGATGTCACATTGCTGGGGTCGATGCCACACTGTCTGATGGTTCAGAGCATTGTAATAGTAAAACCGTCCACTTTGCTGGTCATAGAGCTCCCACCACTGGTTTTCACCAGATTGGCGGATGTGGACATCTGGTGGGGGCTCCCAACCACATTCTCCAGTTGTTAGGTTTACATACATCCGCTCTTGGGAGCGCGGCTCGATAATTTCCACCCAGTCTGAGCTGCAAAACAATAAATGATGATGATACAAAGAGTAATTAATGACTTACGGAGTAACTGGCGTCGCCAAAGCTTTTCGAATAACAGAACTACTTATAGCTTGAAAAAAAGAAAGTTAGGATAACCGAATGGTGAATTGTAAATTGCTAGATTTGATAAAATTATAGATCTGCTTTGGGTGTTTTATCTACATAACACATGTTGCCTTCACACAATGTGTCTATATTAGAGGAGAGAGGAAGAAAATGTTTTCTGCTCTCGCTTGCAACTAGTAGCAGAGAGCGACCTTCATTACCAAAACGTTCTAAATGTGATAAGAACTTTAAAAATATTAACCTCGTCGTGTCACACCACTAAAACGTATGAAATCTTTGTAAATCCAATGCTTCTATGGCTATTGTATCGAGTGGAGATCCTGGCTTTAAACGGTCTCCATTACTTGGCTACTTGTACTTGGGCAGGACTGGCCATTTACGATGTACACCTACGACCCTGGATGTTGCCTTGCCAAGTTGGCTACGAGCTCTGAGAACGTCATGGGCTTTTCCAAATTTGTCGTTTAGCTGGCAGGGTAGATGGTTAAGAGGGCACTGCGTTCATCTGACAGGTTGGATAATGCTTGGATTGTCAGATGTACTAGAATCTGTTTTAGGGCTTACTCTACATTTAGTGAAAAGACTGCATAGAATTGTAGTCACGCTACCATTATTTGCTGAGGTTGATCCTTAATACCGGTAATATAATTTTTTGTGGACAACGGTTCTACAAAAGCGATCTTCAGGCATGAGTCTGAGTTTATTTACTTATATAACCCCCTCCATTCATTCCTGTCCGCTGCACCTTGAACCTGTCGAGTCCTACCGAGCCGACGAAAGCAACACGCATTCTGTTTCGGTAAAGCCGACTTGGCCGTTTAGCGAGGACTTGGTTTACTCAAGTAGTTAAAATTTAACTGGATTTTCTCTAATGGGAAATGGGTAAACAGAAATGGAATTTCTGTTTTCCAGTTTACAGGAACATTAAAAAAAAAATCCAAAAACTTGCCATTTTAAACAGTAATGAGTACAAAAGCTGCCATAAATACACGCGTGTACACAGCGCAGTGTCCTGTACAGCTTTGCTAATGAAGAATGCATGTAAAGTACTCTGTGACTCCCTAAAACGCTTGCTCACAGGTAAGCAGGAGATGTGTCTGGCTGAATTTATCTCTTACAGATAAGGACATGCAGAGTGGGGACTCTCATGAACCCCACCATGAATTCGCAAGGGGAAATTGTTTAAATTTAAAGCATTAAAAGTGCATTTAATGGCTGGAGAACAACAACATCCACCCAGCTGCTCTTGGCTATTTGTTACTATAACTCCCCTCAACATCATGGGAATTGTAGTCCAATGGAGTCTCTGGTCCTTTCAGATAATAGTACATTTTCACCCTTAGGATTTAGAAACACAGAATTTGACCGCTGATAATCATTCATTTTTCTTGATGTAAAGCCTCAGTCCTTGGTCTTGTCTTAGATACAGGAAACCTGTATGCCGGCCCGGTACACGTTTAAGTTTACTCACTGTTTCGGCTTCTAATTGGCAAATTTCCCCTGACGTTTATTTCAGAAACTTGTTCCTGTCATCTGGCAGACAGACACACGGGTAGCTTCAGGGCCTTTGTACTTTTCAGAAGCTTTGCTGGGTGGTACTTGGCTATTTGTACAGAGGATATACAGGTTTTATGAGGTCGGTTAATGTTCAGAACCACCTTCATAAATAAGTATTCAGAAGAATGTAATGCTTAGTACTAGATCGCTCCACCGCGGCCGGTCTATGGTTTGCATCTTCCCATACATCCAGCCGTGACATGTTTGGGTAGTCACTCCCTGAGATTTAGTTTTGTATAGTGCCAGGTTGGATGCGCTCATGCTGTGATCTAATGCCAACAGCAAGCATGGGTTTCTTTCTCACACGTCACTTCTCAAAAAAACATATAACAGAAACCTTTTGAAATGAATGGCAGTCTGTCAATGTACATAAACAGCAGCCAAATGGGTTTTATTTGGGGTTAATTTTGTTTTGGCGAGGTTTATTTTAAGGAATGATAGAGCGACCATCTAGAACAATCCATCGAGTTCTATTTATTGGGACCTTGATCTTTATGCAACCTAGAACCTGCACTACAAGCGTCATGTTCTACACCTCAGTTACACAACACTGGACCAAGTCCAGTGGACCAAGCATTGGCCACATATCTAGGATATTCCTCCTATCCTATTGAAGTACCGCTTTTATTCGAAGGACATCTTTTGCCGATGGACTCTCTCTCATATTTAACTTGGTATTTACGCTGTTCCATATTTCCTCTGCTCATTCTTTTTGTAAAAAAAAATAAGATAAAGAACGTTATGCGCCTATAATAGATCCATTTTTCATAGGCTTAGGAAAAGCTATAATTCTGCAATGTTTGCAATCACTGCCATATGTTGTTAGAACTGTATTGGTGAGTTTAATTATATTTGGAATTAGATGTTGATTTAGTGTTTTGAATGAAGTATTCAGCGTCTCAGCCATCTGGAATCAATGATTTACCATTATATAAAGTTATTGGGGTTTTTATGTATTTTGCGTTTCCTGGCATTCTGCTATTTCAGAAAGCAATAAAGGCTTATGGTGGTATAATCTACATTTTCTATAGTATCAAGTCTTTTTATATATATTTTTAGTCCACTTATCTTTCATCCCATAAAGGTGACAGATGTACAGGTGCACGGCGCACCCAGGACCATAAAGTTGTTTAGACAAAGCCTCGGCTTCTTCTAGAAGAGCACAACCGGCATTAACTCCTTTAAAGAATTATAAATTGTCCCCCCGTGACCCCATGCGTACGGCAGTAAATTGGGTGAAGGCTGCAGTTTGCTTTTTCCCATTCACTTCTTGGCACTGTGGTCAATGTAACTCCTTACACAAAAAACTCTAGCGTGAGGAACATCTCGGCCAAAAATCCGTCTAGTAATAAGAACTCGGCTGGAGTCCTAAAGCTCAAGCAGCCGCCGGCCGCTGGTCTAAGAAAAAGGCAGATCCAAGGAAATAAAATTTCCATCCATAGATCCCTACGAGACGCAGAGATCGTCGTTGCCAGTACCCTGTACAGACTTTTCTTTTCAAGCCCACTGTGGAAAACTTCCTGGGTTTTAATTCTATTTGTTGTAAAAGGAAAAAATGGAAATCTTGATGTATTTCTTAGCTCTAACTTGCCAACAGATCCACCGGGAAGATAAATGTCTTAAAATAAAATTTAAGCAGATGGAATTTGATTAAGTGGGAAATATCTTAGGAACCAAATGTGCCGTCTTGATCAGAAAGCCACAATGAAGGGGGAAACGAGGGGGGGTTATCCTAAATTCATTTTAATCCCAAAATGTGGAACGTGTTCAAATATCTTTACAGGACAGAGAGATCATTAACCCCTTCACTGGTATTGTTTTGCAACTTTGACCCCTGTGTTACGATGGTTTCTGTCCCGAAATAAATGCTTCACTTAACAAAAGGCACGAGACACGACCTAAAAAAAAAAATCTCAAACAATGATGCGTCTGTTCTCTTTTACTGCTCTGCGCTGGATTTCCCATCCACCACTTTGCTACAGGCAACGTATCTATATATTTCTGCTCATACACAGACTGTTTAAAGCGGCACTGAAGTTTTATGAGGTCTCATGCATGCGATTGAGAAAAAAAAACCTCCTTGTTAGGACCAGATCAATGGTGATGAGCGATCCCATCCGAGAAGAGCAGCGTGAGTAAGGAGCAGGCACACCAGAGTATGTTTAAGCAACGCTGGGCTATATTTTCTAGGAATTCTAAATATAGAACAATCACGGTGGGAACCAATGGAATTTTCCCGCCGATGGTCCCACCGAACCGTAATAGATTTTTATAAAAAGTTACCAAAAAAGACACTAATAGTTCAATTATTTCATTTACTTATTTTACAAATATTTGCGGTTTAGAAGGACAAGTAGACTTCACCTATCTCCAGTAATCCATAGCACAAGCTCCCTCTATTCATGCAGACTACTATAAACTCACATATTTGGAACAGTATTGGAAAGAGCTACATTTTTTAATAGTAAGTTTTCCGTGTTATTGTGCGGACTGTGACATAGGCTGGCGCTTTTTGTAAGTAATGATGTTCTTCCAGACTTTTATGTGTTGTTCAGCTGTTTAGTATTAACCCCGAGTCTTATTATAATTGTCAATTGGGGATTAAAAAGAAATAACATAACAAGCAATCTGAAATAAATTAAATTTTAAAAAAAAAGGTCCGGGAGTCACTCCAAAACATATAAATACAGTATTAATGTGTTACCAAGAATGTGCCCAGACTAAGGCACTTATCCGCTTTTTTTTTAGACCAGCACATGGCACGATTAGGGTAAAAACAAAAGAAAAAAAAGTTAATAATAAAAAAATATATATTTCAGCCCAACTTGCCCATTACCACAAACCCCATCAAGCCCTGTCCACCTTCCATAGTGGATTCCAGAGCACTGGATTTAAAAGTAGAGACAAGTCTCTCTAATGATCTCCGTAATAATAATAATAAAGGGCACTAATAATTAACACTGTATTCCTAATGGAATTTTTCTCTTTTCATGGGGAAGATCTGGTGCCAAATTCTTTCACAAACGTAGGACGCCAGTTAGACCGGGACCTGCTGTGTGCTGATCGGAGTCGTCGTTTCCAAGTGTTGCTCATTTGGCTGAACAAACAGGGCTGAGCGTAGTAAAA
>VKOC01000010.1:9323962-9335429 GCA_009364415.1 Spea multiplicata
GTGGGAGAAGGTAGTCACCACATAAGAGAGCCGGGGGGTAGGTTATGTGCAGAGAGAAAAAGCTAAGAACGCTGCCCAGTCTGAGTCTGAGTCGGGTCATAAATAGCGGACGGATCCTGAGAGGTCCACATGATATTCGTCCGGGAAAGCCGGACTTGGATAGTTGACTTTGGAGTTCTTAGGAACAGTTAGTAGATTTTCAGCTTAATGCACCTGCGGTCTAGTTTGTACTCGCCATCAACAGGTCCTGGGCAACATGATCCTGCATGACTCGAGGTGAGACAAAACAACATTCTACCACTAGCCCACTGTTTACTTGATAGACTAAGTCATTAGAGATATTAACTGGTGACTTCTAATCAAAAATGCTTGCTGGTCCTATCTGGCCGAATATAATTAATTAATATAGATTTCCTTTTATATGTAAAGCCAGCCTAAAGGAAGCAATTTTATGATTTTGTTTTTAAAAACTGTCCCCTTTTGAGCACCTACAGCTTCATACGGGTCTTTATATGCTGTAAATTTATATAAATATATATTTGAGCTCTCCGACTGAGCAGACAAACACTCAACATACACTAACTTTTATTCGAATGCTGGATGGAAGGTAGTGGTCATGAGCATCAGAATAAGTTAAGTGATTTCAAAGTTAAGAATATTATTTACTTTTTCAGTTGGACAGAGCATGAGGAGTCAGGAGGAATTTTATTACCAAGAGAGAAATATTTGGAATATAGAATTCTTTAAGACTGAGCAATTTGGGTGGTTAATCGCATTTATGGTTATTTTATCAAACAACTAAAATGTACAGAATATTTGACTGTTGCGTTATTTGTAACCCGCTATATAACGATATTGTTTATATTTGCTTTCTTATTTTTGTTGTTTTGCGTGGGCATTTTTCATTTATTTTCTTGTCCAAGCTCAGAGAACGTATCAGAAACGTTGATTAGGTGCGGCTGAAGCGGGATTCATTATAAATACCACCTCCACCGGAGGAATAAAATCCAGCAAGTGTTCTTTGCAGTGTCTGATGAGTAATATTCAGCCCACATTCACAGAGGTCTGTTTCACGGCGTTCTCATGCGCGGGTGCAACAGCCTCTGCACAACACAGCC
Organism: Spea multiplicata; assembly: GCA_009364415.1. Classification (NCBI taxonomy): domain Eukaryota; kingdom Metazoa; phylum Chordata; class Amphibia; order Anura; family Pelobatidae; genus Spea; species Spea multiplicata. Next base: position 9,325,081 of record VKOC01000010.1, read on the forward strand.
ATTTAGGGCTTTGTTTAATAGTTAATAGTCGGGCCAACTCCGCAGCAACTCAATGAATTCACTGTATGCCGAGTTACTTTGAGCCATAATGAGTTACAATGTACTCTGCCGAGGACTCCGCTGAACTTATTTTGAACCCTATATTTTCAGGCTCTCACCAAGATCACCGAAAAGCTTTATAGAATAATTGCCACTTTTCCCAAATCTTTTATATCTTACAGTTCCAAAAACTAACCCTATGTCATGGTGATTACATATTAAAATAAGCAATATATACAACGCAGCCAATCGGCCGCTTGGGGCACAGTGCATCGATCAAAGGTGGAGTGCTGGGATATGACATCATAGTCTGGCGCTGATTGGGTGGCTGGCGGGGCTACCTAGGGTTAGGCCTAGGGCAGCCGTTGGGTTCAGGCAGCGTTTGTAAGAGTAGGTGAGGAGAAAGGAGAGAACGTTAGGAGAGGAAAATGATTACATAAAACTGGCATTGCCACGGGCTGCCACCAATCTCGGCTTCTCTCCAGTGAAGCTTTAAGCCAATTACCTGATTGACAAACAAACAAAAAAAACAAACGGAATAGGGAGTTTTATTAAATATATGTAATTATACTAAAAGCCACAAGAGCCTTTCCTCTTTAACACAGAACGTGATCCAAGGAGCCATTGATTACTTAATTTAACATTGATTGGTGGTTTTAAACTCGGGACTAAACCCAAGCCAGTCCTGGCCTTAACTAATAAACATCTTTGACTAGTATTCTTCAGGGTATTGAAAGACGCCTTGTTCTAAATGCATTACAGGGAAAAGTATGTTTTTCGTACGGCGCTGTACACCCCTTTACATCTGTGGATTAACCTTAATCTCCAACCATTGTAATTCTGAGGTTAACAAAGTCCTACAGTGGGTTCTATTTACAAAGGAAATCTCAATTTATTTTCCAATTACCAATCTACCCCCCCGCCCCACTTCTTCTTTATACCGTGTTTATCCTTTTTTTATTTTTTTTAATCCCTCCTCTATAATTTCACTATTCTCAACTTTCTCTATCTCGCACCAACACAAAAGCTGGATTGTCACCCTTAATCCCCGAAACATTTATCGAGTTCCTATTTCCTGTTGTCCGGAGCGCAGCGGGACCCAACCCAACCCAACCGAGTCCCTGGCAGGCGATTGTGCGAACATTGAGTCTGAAACGGCACAACAATCCCATTGTTCTAATCTGACAGCGGATGCGTAAAGGTCTAAGTGTGAAGGACTGCTAAAGGCTCCCGAAATAGAAAGCAATGCAGTCCTTTTCTTGTCAACACCAACAACTACCGTATAATATAATAGAGCTTAAGGCATTATTTACCCGTTTCTGGATGTTTTTGAATATTTTAACACCTTTTGTTCATTAAAACTAATCTAATAGTATTGTTTTAATGTGATATTAGAAGAAAAAAAATCTAATTGTATGATAATCTTACTCAATCTGATATTGGATTGTTATCACAATGTATAGCGGGGGAGGGGGGGGTCTGCAAACTTACATTCAAAGAAGTCTATCATAATTAATGAATAGCTGAGCTACTTCAAAAATGTCATCAAAAGTGGTATTTGGGCATTAAGGGTATGGCAGAGGGATCTGGTTTCCAAAGAGATACACGTGGGAGGAACAAGACTATGGGTGGCTTTAATATTTACATATAAATATAAAGTAGCAATTTTGCACAAAATCTTAAAAATTACTCGTAATAGAGGGCATAATAGGGCCCCTGCCGAACTGGAATCATAAACCTCTCCTGCCCCATGCGTGTCACAAGTGCGATTGTCCTTACTTTGCCCGTTAAAACTCTTGTTTTATGTTTTTCGCTTGCAGATGGCAGCCCGTGCCTGGGACAAAGGCAGCCATGCTGGTGAAGGTGAACAGTCTCAGGCAGGCTCCTGCATCCCCAAACTGTGCACCCCAGCAAAACAGCATCCCGAAAAACTCTTCTACTAAAACCGCTGGACACGCACAGCCTTTCGCCGAGAAATCTGGGGGGGATCCCAAGCAGTCCATGCAGATTAAAAAGACTGATAATGGTGGCTTTTGTCTAGTTTTATCCAACGGGGCCAATAGCCAGACCCCACAGAGAACGCCCACAGGCACACTTCAGCCGCCATCTCCCAGATATGGCTCTCCGCCTCCCATATATGACGAACCGTCAATGGATTCTCCCATTTATGATGAACCGCCTGCAGAGATGGACTTTGAAAGCATGACTGCACGTTCGGTTTCTCCACCTTTGTCCCCAACCGGTAGCCTCCACAGTCAACCTCTGCCCCCAAAACTCCTTCCCTATCCAAGTGTTCACCAGCATAAACACAAGAGGAACCCATCTGCCACAGAATACAGTCCAGCGGGTAGGGAGTACATTAAGCACATGGTGAATGTTGACCAGTCCTCGAAACAGACTACATCTCCCACTGGGTCCCTTGACGCTCCATCCAGACATCAGCCTGGTCAACTGGCCCTGAAGGAGAGTTTCAAACATTCTTGGAGGGTTTTGGAAGCTAATGTTCTTAAGAACATGGAGGCCCACCATAATCGCCAGAACAGCCTTCCTCAAGACTACCCCACAGTTGTGAGTCAGCAGGATTCCGGCTACTCTACGGGACCTTCCCCAAGTTTGAGGAAAAAGAGAGGTAGGCGGCAAGGTGCTGGTCAGATAAGACCAGGCTCGGTGGGCAGCAGCAGTGAGCTTAATGCGCTGAATGACAAACTGATTGCCGAGATGAGGACAGTGGTCACCAGGTCCCCTGTCTGCAGGGGAAGCAAGGCCAGTCTGGACACTGAGATGCTAGAAGGCACTGTTGCTGCCGACAGCAATAAGGTGAGGTTTCGGATGGACTCCTTTAAAAAATGTGGAGGGACAGGGTCAAGGGACGATGTCACAGCCAGCAGTAGATCTTTGTACAGACCTGTTCCCGAGCGCCGTGAGAACATCGGCGTAGAGGCACCAGCACAAGAAGTGGTCCGGCAGAAACGAACATACGAGAAGATAGATTTCCTGGAGAAAAAGGTCACCAGTCAGATCAGTTTACTTTCATCAGAGTCAACAAAGACGGCATCTCAGGTAAGTAACTCGCAGCTCTTTGTCGTATATTTGTGTAGGTTTGGGTTTTTTAAGGTTACAAGTTGTTTCAAGCCAAGACATGCAGACACTTTGTTTACTACAGATGTCTAGTCATGTGTTAGGTATGACTTGTTTTAAGAAGTGTCTGCCCTATTTGGAGTTTGTCACCATGTACTATCGAGGCACAAATTGATTTAAGCTCTTGTTGTTTAATTCTGCTTGCCCTCAAAGCCTTAAAGTTCGCCATGAGGTAGTCGGTTAGGAGGGGCGCAGGGTGTTGGGAGGTGGTGGTGGGGTGGTTTGTAGGAGACTTGTTATGGATGGATGTCTGCTAGGAGGAGAAGACCCAGGAGGAAGTCCTTACATCTGATTAATGTTTTACTTTGATTTGTTGGTCCAGTTTGGTCCAAAATCTGAAATTCACAGGGTCATATCTTGACACTAACCAGGCATTTTTGAAAGATTTTTGTGTACTTTACAGTTCCACTAGTGTTTCATATATTAAACATCATTAGGTGGATGCCAGGTAATTGGGTTAAAAGAGGTTAGTTTTGGGTGCAGGCGACATATTATGCTATCCATTCTTGTCTTCTGGAGTGTGCTGTTATTTAAATATAGAAACGTAATTGTTAGGTGTATTCCTGGACAGCCAAAGGAATTTTAGTTTTGGACCAGCAGATTCCACCTTTAACCGCTGCACCGCACCTTCAGCCACAAACGGATTTATTTTGGTGTGGAAAACGAAAACCACGGACCGTTATTATTTCCCAAGCTTCATTCCAAGTGTGATGGCATAAAGATCAGTATCCTCCCTGTAACAATATGCGTATTGGATCTATTTGAAGACTTAAATATCCGCCTTTAAGTGCGTGTATGAAGTATACTTTTATATAGTATATAAAAAAACTAAAATGTGGTCCTAAATGTACAGTTTGTTCTTAACTAAAAGAGGCAGGTAACATTCTATCGGCTGAATCTGTATTTTTTAAATAGTATGTTGGGGGCCAATAATGCAGGTCCCTTATCACTGCCCCCATTATTGTTGGTCCAGGGCAGGCGGTGACGTACATAGTTGTGTTACGCTTGTTGGTATATTAATGCACACAAAAAACACTTACATAATCCTTTAATCTATACATAGAATAGACCGTGTGTAGATCATTGTTTTTTGTGCATCCAGAAGGGAAATAATGTGCAACAAAGTACGCGGCAGTCAGCCCTCTCATCACACCATTTTTATTTATTGTACCATGGTGTGAGCCCTTGTGTTTTACATTTTCTCTTGTTTTACATGTTTTATACGTAATTGATTACCCAGTAGTTATATTATATTCTCCCTCCTGTATCTAAACAGCTTGTGGCAGACTCCGTCTCTATTTCTAGATACGCACCAGCACGCCACCTTTTATTCCTTTTATTCCTTGCTCAGACGTGTCGTGTTATCCTCTGAAGATTTGAAAGGATTTTTGGGGATATTTACAACTGTTTCTGAAGTTGAGAATAATGAGCGTTGTATTGTTCTCTGGATGCAGGTGTTAGTTTGACTACCATTTATTGCTACAATAAAGCATGATAAAATGTCACAGGGCTCAGCGATACGCTATCAGATAACGGCTACGTGATCTTTGAGGACAAAAGTTTCAATTTGTTAAGATGTTAGTGATACTTTGTATTGATACTTTGTATTGATATACTGACCTGGTGCTCTCTTCTTGCAGAGTGGAACTTTGGAAGCTAACCCAACGTGCGAGAGCCGGACCCAGACGGGATTTGGACCTGGATACCAATTTCCATATACTACTTTACGGAAACCCCTATCTCAGACTAGCATGGTGGACTGGGCTTCAAAAAACCTTAATATGCACACTCAAGGCATTTTCCGTAGGAGGATTTCCATCTCGAACATGCTCTCATGGAACGGAGGGTCGATCAAGAAGCCCATGCTGATAACAAGCAACCGTGTCATCAAGAAGGAAGCCTGTGAGATGTTTAAGATGGTGCAGGTCTACATGGGTGATCGCCAGGCAAGGACTGACAGGAACCAGGTGGCCCTGGTCCTGGTGACCAAATGTTGGAGCTTGCAAGGGTTGAGGGATGAACTCTATATGCAGCTGGTGAGACAGACCACCAATAACATGTCCTACCGGAGTCTATCCTTGGGATGGGAACTCATAGCCATAAGCTTGGGCTTCTTCTCTCCATCGCCTAAATTTCAGTCGTATTTGGAAGGATATATCTACAAACACCTGGATGAAGTCAGCGATCTTAACAGTAAGTTTTCCATTTGTAGAGACTATACCCATGCGTTGTGTAGTTATTTATGTTAGGTTTGTGTACTTCAACCTGGACCTCACAGCGCACACTCCTTTGTTCTATAATTCCCAGAATGTTTCTTGTTTGTGTCTTACTGTTTGTGGTTATCGGGCCTTTATCTTGGGCCTTGTTTTATATCCCTCTTATTGTTACATCTTGAGTCTCTCTCTGCAACTTTATAGTGCCCTCTCCTGAGTGCACCTCGTTCACCCATGATGGTGCCAGCAGCACTTAGATGCAGTTGAGTTGCCTATTTGCCCACCTCGAAAGCCCCATGCGGCTGCACTGATGCGATCAAACGTCAGGGTGCATCCCCCACGGCCGCAGAATGTTCTTACAGGATGAGGGTCTGTCCGGGATGCAAGACATACGCTAAAATGAATGACACTTTCATATAAATTGTTTCCTGTATGAGTGTAAGAAGCCGTTCCGAATGCAAGCAGGATGTTAGAAGATGCGTTATCAGGTAAAGCGGAGGGGGTCGTTCCACGGGTCGGCCCTTTCCTGGAGTACTCGGTATGCCGTCTCAAGAAGAAAATATCAGAAAGCATAGCGACGTTTCCAGCTCAGGGAAATCAGGAGCGGGGATATGCGAATCATTCAAATACACGAAGGGGAGCAACGAAGCATAGGAGAGACGGAGAGAGGGACGAGACGTCACAGATCTACCGGCTCCGATGTAGTATGCAAAGTATTACTTCCCGGAGGGGGTGGTAGATAAACAAATAAGACATGTTCTTCATGCATATATTCAAGAATAATATTAAAAAAAGGTGATACGTATTTTAGATTAAAATTTTAATTGACAAACTTCAAAAATTGTTCACAAACTTACATAAATTGTTTTAAACAAGTCTTGCTATATAGTTATATTAAATATATATACATTTGGCGTAATTGCCCATAAACCCAAATATTTCCCGCACTGCACTTAATTTCCCGCACGTGGCAGGGGGGTATTCTGAGATATATTTTATGTGTAGACGGCAGACGGTATAATCTGCTCCCGCTCTGTAATCAGGGGCTATTGTACAGAATTTCAGAGCTGGCTGATCAGGGTCAGAATGTAACACGGTATAAACACGGTAATTATACGCCTGCGCGTCTGCGAGTCACTTTCTATATATATTTACTGAATAAATTACGGTGCGGTGTACTTCTGTGTCTTAATAGTTTCCTACAGGGGCCAACAGCCCTGAATTTGCTGCAACAGTCACAGTAACTGGAGTGATGTCTGGGAACTCCCGCAGAATGTGCTTTGTTGGTGGGGGACACTGGAATATTGTTCTTGTTTTGTAATCTTCCGCGTGTTCGTTGAGTGCTAGGTACGCCTTTTGTACGTGTCAAAGGGGTTCTAGGTTCAGCTGAGTCTAGAACGACTTGATGTGATACAGCTGATACATTTTATATAACGTTGTGACCTATTTAGGTCTGCGTAACATTTCCTGTTTATGTAATTTAATTTCACAGTACTGTGATAACCAGCAAACTTACTGAGCTCCTAGAAAAGAGCGAAAGAATAGAGGATTGGGTGCCAAAGGAGTTACTTGGGGTTCATGGATGGCGTTCCCCAAACTCCAAGTGCTTCTTAAATGCAGTTTAATTAAAGAAACCTAGAATATGACGGCAGCTCAGACCCATTCCGTCCGTCGAGTCGCCCTTTTTTCCTGATGTGAAGACTCAGACCTTAATCATGCCGATCCCATATATGTTTAAATGTTCTCACTGTATTATTCGCTACATCTGCTGGGAGGCTGTTCCATTAATCTACCACCTTTTCAATCCTAACCCTTAGTTTATCAGTGCAGGGAGGTCATGGTGCCACCTGAAACCCCAGATCCCATACTGCCAGCCGTACACACAATACAAGCAGACCCCTCTGTGCCGGGCAATTACCTCTGTGTTATGTCCAAATACCCCCAACCCCCACCCATAATGTATTGAAACATTTTTTTATTTTTCCTGGGCTTTCTGATGCAAAAGAGCCGCCGGTAACAGCCTTGAGTTTTGTGTCGGGGCCAACGTGCAGCAGCGAGCGTGGAAGGGAGGAGCGGATCCAGCCATTCACAGCGAGATAACACGACGGGGAAACAGACGGGACGGATAAGGGACAATGCTGCGCATGAATTCCGTTATTAAAGGGGCCGCTGATAGCCCAAACCCAGTGCTGTTTGAAGCTGGCAAAATAAGCAAACTTGTTTATTTTACTTCTGTTCAGCGGGAACGCGGTTCCAAGTTCTGTTTATGATCTCCATTCAAAAGAGAGATTTGTGTCGCTTTCCCCAAATATTACGTTTTGTAGACCAGTAAACTAAATAAACAAACAAAACCAATAACGCAATAATTCAGCGCATACCCAACAAATACCATTCAAAAACCCCCATCTAAGGCATAAATATTGGGGATTCCATCACACTATCCGGCCATTCATTGCTTAGTGCCGCTATGTTACTATATGGAATTATCACATATTTTTTTGTTTTCAAGAAAAAAATCTTATTTTCTTTAATAAATGTAATGCTAAAGGGGGAACCCATTAAAGGTGAAATCCCACGGCGCCGTATACATCAATCCTCTAGCATTGAAGAAAAGGTAGTTTTTATTTAGTTTTTTTGTGCCAATAAACTTCGTTTATCTGCAGACCCGGAGGCGGCCATTGTTGTTGATGTTTTGGTGATGTTTATGGTAATGCTAATAAAAGCAAAGTTGTTTTTACCATTTTTTAATACCATGATACTAGTAATTAAACTATTTGGTGAGAGTTCCTCTTACAAAAGGAGAAACAAAAGGTTTACTCGATACATCTGCCAAAGCCAGACGAGAAAGAAAAGTCCGACACGTCACGTGACTTCCTACAATGGCCGCCGTCCTCGTGTTGCGTTCTTATATGAGATAAAGCAGGGAATATATAGCTTCGTATTACTTGTATAGAAGATGTGGTTTTTTTGGGGGGCTTTATGGAGTTATATTGATGATGGGAGCTGTTTTTGTTCCGATTCTCCGAGTTTTCTTACTGGTGAAAATAAATATCTGCGTTCTGTAGTCCTGTATGTGACGCAGAGAGGCTTCATGACGTGAAGGATAACTCTGCTTAACATTTAGTTTTTTGGACGGATTTGTTAGATGACTTTCACATTGTACTGTTGTGCTGTTTGTCCAAAATATTTTGGTGCCACTGCGTCCCACTCCATCCGCGTTACTCCATTTTACAGACCTCGCACGTATGCTGGTTCACTGCTGAACATGCGCAGGGGGTGGAAGACAGTCAGGGCAGTCGCCCAGCTGGACAGTCATTCCGGGGTCGAGATTGTCCTGACCAACAACACAAGTCCGCCTGCATCTTTGTACTTTGCACACAAGGGTTCTTTGTCGAAGGGTTTATTAGCGAGAAAGCGAGGGGCTTCCACGGATGAACGGCCTCCGGGCTAAATGCTTGTTGTTGTTCGTTTTTCAGTTACCCAGCGGATCGAGGAGTTTCAAGAAATGAAAAACAAGAAGAATTCCAAATCCCGCAAAAAGAGGAAGCAGAATGGGGATGAAGAAGAAGGTAAATCCAACCGCAACGACCATATCTCTCCTAGAAAGATAACCAGGATTTATTATAAAACGGGTCAGGCTCCGATTTAACTGTAATTTATCAGATTATAAGCCAAAAACTCTCTGCTGCTCTTTCTATCGTTATCCGTAGAGAGGCACTCTCCGCCGTGGGCATAATATATAGCCCTTCGATACTTTATGTGCCATTTTATTCTCTTGTATATAGAAGATGGTTTGTGGGTCTCGTGACTTCGTTTCGGGGGTATTGTTCTCGACGGGATGCCATAGCCTGCTTTACACACATCTGTGTTCTTTCAAACCTCGTTCCCCCTTTGGGCCATATTTGTGTTTATTTTTCCTTAAAATAAAACTACAGAGCAGTGATGTCAGGCTTGTGGTTTCTTACCCCCTGTCCTGGCACAGCACGGTCTGGAGGATATTAAGCAAAATAATTCTCATTACTGAACCGATATTGAGAAAAAACCGCAGGCAGTAAAATTGTCTTCTATGTTGTTTTGGTGAAATAGTATATTTTATGACGTATTAGTGCAGGAAAACCTTGTTTATCTATCCGCTAGGAGCATATTATACCTACATGCCACCCACCGTACCCCCAAACGATTCTTTAATCATGTTACAGGTTTCCTCATTATTGCTGGGAATGCTTAATTGTCACGTGACACAAAGGCAGGCACTGATGGGTCGTTGCCATACTGCATGGATTTTAATGGAATTTAAACCTTAAAGTCTTGTTTGCAATTAGAATTGGCGGATGGTACATAACGTCCATGACCTCATGTTGGATCTTATTGTCTATTAAGCCTTGGACGCCGCTAAAGTCCGTATCTAATGCCGCCTTATTTTTTTTTTAGGTTTAGCCATCAGCACCTATGCCAAGTACTGTTATCGCAAGCTGCAAAAAGTTGCAATTACTGGAGGAAAGAAGGTAAAAAAAAATAAATAAAAAACCACGTATACGCTCTATGTGTGTAATAAGTGACCGCGTCGGCTGCCGGTGCGTTAAACAGAGAGAACTGAACGATGCCCCCAACGTTTCATTCATTAATTCATGAAGGCAGTTAATGTTCAGGGAAGTGAAGTTTTCTTCGCCTTTCTTTGTGAAGTTCGTACGGTTTCTCTGGTCCCCGCACAAGCTGCGGGTTTCGTTCATTTGATTTATTTACTTTGGATTTGGTTGTGGATTTTAACATCCCCATGTAAGGACTCGCCATTAACTCTCAGCAGGGGAGCGCTGACAGCCGTGCCTCGACGGCCAAACATCTGACAGATCCACCATCGCAAAGGAAGAACCTACGCGCGCTCTAAATATTCTGTCCCACTCGCACTCTAAATACTCTAACCCACCCGCGCTCTAAATACTCTAACCCACCCGCGCTCTA
>VKOC01000010.1:9349834-9408882 GCA_009364415.1 Spea multiplicata
GTTGTATGGAGTCTGTGTTGCGGGGTTCTGGGGGCAGTGTGTTGTATGGAGTTTGTGTTGCGGGGTTCTGGGGGCAGTGTGTTGTGTGCATTAATTGTCTGATCACTCGTGTATATAAGAAGCAGTTAGGATTGTGAGATTAGTTGTACGCATAACCCGTGAATAATGTTAAGCAGGAGTGCCGCAGACTAACGACATCTTATTAAACACTGGGAATTATTCTGTAACACATTTAGAAGTGCTAATAAATCTTGGCGCACTTTGAACGCGACTTGCTGGATACTGCGTGGCCGTATAACTTTTTTATGTCTGTTATGTGGTTCAGCGCATATTATCCATCATGGACGCTGTCAGAGAGGCAGCTGATCCGATGTATTTGGCCGGGGAGTTTCTCGCACGCTGTGCGGAGTTAATGGGTTTGGATAGCAGGTCTGCCCCGAGGCATTCTCGTTGTGACAGCAGCTGTTCTGGATCATTCTCGGCATGTGACTCGCTCTCTCGCCTTCTCGCTCTCTCTCTTTCTCTCTCGCTCTCTGTATGCCCAGCACTGCCAGGAATTTATTAAACTAATGTGTGTTATAAGGACAATGTGCGGGACCGGCCTGATTATTCTTTACATGAAGCCGCAAGCCAAGTGATCTAATAACACTGGTATTTAATGGGTTAAAGGGTCATTCCTCCTGAGGGGGAAAAACATGGAGCTTAACAAAGTTCCTTCAATGTTTAACCCCCTGAATTTTGTAATGTATTTTGTAATGTAATGTAGTTTGGCACCGAGGGACCAAGTTTCCAATATGTTGTATTTTATAGAATTTTTGTCTAAAATCTATATTTTCCTTAACATTCCATTCTGTTCATCAGGTCAGCAGCATGAAAGAGCTATACATGCTGATCGAGGAGGAAGAGTTAAATCCCCCGGCCACGGACTACAAGACACCGGATGGAGGGAACTGGCCGCAAAACATGGTCAGTAAAATATGAACAAACAGGGAAAAGAAAAAATGTCGGTGCGCTAAGCTAGTCACAGGCTCAAATAATACAAATGTATAATACGAGGCAGTAAAATATGAATGCTGTCTTCTGGGTAGGGTTGTCTTCTGGGTAGGGTTGTCTTCTAGTTAATGTAAATCAGTAGGGTAAATAATGTATACACACGGATTATCCCTGCTGGCCTTAAAGTTCCAGGGCCATTTAAGAGATTAAATACTGAGACATCTGAGGTCTCTTCACTAGGGTTGAGGGAAAATTACTACCGTTCACTATAATACATATCAAAGTTGTTTTGGTAAATTCTTAATCCTAAATGTGTGTTTTTTTCCAGCCTGTTGAGTCCATGAAGACACTCGCTGATGTTAAGGGAATCCTGAGGGAGCTTTGCAACGAGCTACAGGATGAGCGACGAGGGATGAACGAGCTTCAGCAGCAGTTTGCCAAGGCGAAGGCCGCTTGGGAAATGGAGAGGACCGACCTCAAGGTCAGCCGACGGCCAGAGTCACAGCTGGCTTTTCCTTGTGTAAATGGATGGATTGCGTGGGTAAAATTATACCTAACACAACTTGCTAATTATACAGGTGTCTGTGAGGGCCAAACATATCCAAAATACTTAAATAATAATTATTTACAAACCGTTAGGCTTAGTCATGAATGCAAATAAACTGCTAGAAGCGGATGGGTAGATGGGACAAAATAAGTGATAGTTTTGTCATCAGAAGACTAAATGACATCTATTTGAGGGACGTTTCCCAATCATTGTAACTGAAACGTTGGAAGGGACTGAAATCATTACTAAAATGAAAGGTTATGGATCACAGCCAACACATCTGATGACAGAGGACATCTGTTCCAGAAAAGACAGAGGTTAATAATATATTCTGGTATGATTACAGCTGCATATAAGCAATAAAGCAGCCCATTTAAAAATGGACGTGGTCAACCATGCAATTCCATCCGGATTAGAGGTTAAAAGGCGTTATTACTTTGGCGTTGCGCAGGTTGGCTTCACTCCACCAATATATTGCTTAATCTCACAACGATTTATAGAGCAGAAACTAGAAATGTGCTGACCATTTCCAATCACATGTAAAAACTACAAATAAAAAGGGTAAAAGTGTGATTATCCCCAGAAATACCGTAACGCTTCTAAAAGTGAGAAGGTCCAGTTGGTGGTGGCAAGCAGTGCCGTCCTCGTTCCAAAATGAATTGCAATGAGCTGCGTCGAGATACAAACCGTGACAGCCTCTCTAGAATTCACATGAAATACAATAAGTAAGATGAGAAAAATAACAGCTTTTCTGCAGTTGAAATGTGTGAACGTTGATAGCTTTTGGAGAAGTGAAAGATCAGAGAAAGTGTAATTAGACAAACGAGCGCTGGGATTTGTTTCTTTATAGATGGAATATTGGAAGCCAGGTTTGGCTCGCGTTGCATGTGATAGTATAAACTATCTCTAGAAATCCGTATTAGAAGGCTTTGGGGTTTTTTATTAAGCAAATAATTGTCTAGATATTTCTCCTTGTGGCTGTCGATGCTGCTGGGTTTAACGGGAATGGATGTTGCTGTCTCGTAGCTGGATTCCGGAAAGCATGGCACAGAGAGAGCGCCGTCCGACCTTAAAGCGTCCTTGAAGAGAGAGCGGGAAGAGCACCAGCATCTCCTGGCCGAGTCGTACAGCGCCGTCATGGACCTCACCAAACAGCTGCAGGTCAGCGAGAAGAACTGGGCCCAGGAGAAGCAAGAGCTGCTGGGGCGATTTCAGAACGATCGGAAGCTGGCAGAACAGCAAATAAAGGAGCTGCAGATGAAACTGAAAAAGGTGCTGGCGCGTTTATTCCACATGAACTGAAATAGTAACACCAGGATTTGTGTTTTTCCTTCCCATTTTCTGTGAAGGCTGTGGTTGCCAATCATTGAACTTGGTGTTTGTGTCTACTGAGTTCAGCGCGTCTCTCTTTGCCTTACAGAGGCTCCCCCCCCCCCCCCAAGACTCTCTCTTCGCTTTCTCTCTCGCCCTTTCTCTCTCTCTCTCTCTCTCTCGCCCTTCCGTGCCCTCTCTCTCTCGCCCTCTCTCTCTCGCCCTCTCTCTCTCGCCCTCTCACCCTTTCTCTCTCACTTTTTCCAGCTTGCTGTGTCTCTGGAGGTTTTCTGCCCAGCAATAACCTAATTTTATCTGGCTTACGTTTTTTGTGATAGTTCCAAAAAGCCCAATTTATGTAAATCCTGCAGCCAGTGCCAGCAGCGGGATGATTCTGAGAAGCCAGCGCTGTTGGAATTTAAATTCTCTGTCTGCCGAGATATATAAACTCTGTGTGATTGCAGAGGTAGGCATGTGCCGTACAGCGTCGTTCTATCCTTATCCGTTCTCGTCCCAGAGCCAAAATTAGCACAATGAAACCTTTTACACCTAATTATTTCCGTGGTTTATAATTAGAAATTAATTTTGTAGATAGAGAGGCATTTTCAGTTCTGAAAACGAGGCCTTTCACGCTGCGTAATTATCCCGAGTGTCTCTGTTCACTCAGAGTCTTATTGGGAGGCAATTGTCGTCTTTTAGCCTACTTTAGCCTCGGCTTCTTAAAAATCAAAGTCTTTGCCAGGGATCCTTTGTTAATCAGAGCCTCTTCACGCCGCGCTGGATTTGACAACGGCTATTGAAATGATGACACCAGATGTATAATTTCACCTTCCCGGGAGAAGGGCTGGGATGGCTCTGCGCATGTATAATTAAAGCGGAAGGATTCCATTGAGTCCTTAACTTGTTTATTATAGAGGGCTGACATGGCCCTTCCAAAAGAAAAAAAAAATCCCTGGGATTTGGCCCTTCAAGATCAAAGAGAGTTTAATTCCGGTTTATACATAATAACGGTAGAAGTGGTCTGGTCTCCAGAGCAAAGTTAAAGAGCCGCTAGATCCTCCACCAGCCCAACGCCATAGACAGATGCCTAATTTGTCTCTATGGTACAGCTGGCTGTAAACGATAAGCGATGACTGTATACCCAAAGTGCACAGAACCCTTTTGTCTTCTTGCTCTATAACTAGATTATTAAATATGTTTCAAAGGTTGGTAGACTTAGACCTTCCAACCTTGCATTGCTCTTCCGCCAGAGCAGACTCGGTTTCCCTCTGGCCACATTGATCCTCTACTCCACATCAACACTATTTATTATTTGCTGATAAAACACTTCTAGAAAGGTAAGAACAGTGAAGCTGCCCTCCGTTCCTTGGATAAGTACGTAGAGGGGAGAGAGGGGTATAGAGGATGCAGGTGAGGTCCAAGATCTTATGATAACTTTGTGTCTTAGTCTGTAACTAAACGGCTGCATAGAGTATGGGATTCATGGTGGTGAAGAGTGCAGCATTTTGGGTGGTAGACACCCTGATTTCTGCAAGTGCCTAAAACATGTTTTCTCCCCCCAGCAAGAAGAATCCTGGCTGAGGATGGTCCCCGAGAAGAGGAGCAGCTGCTGGAAGGAGGTAGAATAGTCTGCTTTGTATGTTAAGATGAAAGTGATGCTTTTGGTCTGGCTGGGTACATCTGGGTTACAATTGCTCGTTTCCACGAATCCCATAATACATTTTATTTTTATTTTATTTGTATGAAAGACGGAGACATTGATTGAAGCTCCGTATTCAGCGGTCGGGGCAAAAGTGTGCCTTCCATCCCGTTACGCGCTTCCCACTGGGCTGCCTACAGCTGGTTGTGGCTGTTCCGCTGCTCGCTGTCCGTGATTCATCGATTCTCTGGGTTTTATTTAGATTCCTCCGGCCGTTCCGGATCCCGAGTGCCTTGCGGAAAAATCCGACACTTGTTGAGGGCAACCAGAGATAATTGTCATGGGAGTGCGATAGTGAATCCCGCACTGTTTTTTTTTTTTTTAAGCAGCTGCCGCTTTTAAAGGGGGTCGCTGTAACTCTATAGCTTCAATCAGCTGCTATCCTGGTTAACCCATTTCAACCCAGCGATGGAAAGCAAAAAGCTTCCTATTTTTTTGGAATCTCTAAAGGTCTTCGCAGTTACTTTTTTCCCCAAACGCCTGTATTTAGTGTTCGGTTGCTATGTCGCTGCTTTGTGTAAACTCCAGATGAATAATTAATGTATCTGTTTAAGATGCAGGCGACTTTGATGTTACAGTTAAAGGCACATTTGCTTAATTGGAGTTGCTTGTGCTGTCAGGAATAGATTGCAGGCACATAATCGCCTGCATGGCCGTATCTATTACCTCATGCTGCAGATGAGCGGATATTCCGCCTTGAAGTGTCTGTTGCCCCACCGCAGGCAGCTTTGAACGTGCTGTGCAAATGACTTGTAGTCTTCAAAGGCTTATTTTTTTGTGTGTTTATTCTTCTTATTAATTAACTCGACTAGGCGTCACGTATGGCATTTGTTGTGACATTTTGCTAAAATCTGTATAATTTGAAATAAATAATTTTTGGCAAAAAAAGTCCTTAGAAGTGAGATCACAGGCTAGGAGCCACGTGGTCATCTGTTTTTTGTTTTGATTTTTTTTTTTATTTAACTTTTGCTACAGACAATACATCTTAAGTCTAGACATACTGTGTATTTATTCTTCATACATAGTCTTTTCCCCTTCCAGTAATTGTAGACCAAACAGGTATGTACAGTTTACAGTGTTTAAATATATACAATACATAACAATTGGGCCATGGCTCATAATGAAAACATAGACGGCCATCGCTGTGAAAAACTCATGCATTCCGGACGCCATGTTTCTAGGGCTGCAAAAACTAATCGATAATGAAAATCGTCAATGCTCTGAAAAATAAATCTCATTTTATAATCCCACCTCAAATAGAGGTCAGACTATAAAACTAAGATCCAGATCCCCCGCAGCGCTGCAGGGGACCCGTATCCTCCTCTCTGGCAGCCGGAGATGGTGTTAGAATTATGAGAATTCAATTAACAGAATAAAAATCATTGATTCTGATTTATTTTGATTGCAAATGTGAGCATGGAACTGATAATGTTCTGTAATTACTAATCATGGAATCTTGTTTGTTTTTTTTCTTTCTAGGCCCTTAATGACAAACTACAAGACAAAGATATAGACTGTGACACGGATGTAAGCCACACTGGCTTAAAAAGGTAAGGCTTGTGCTGTCACCTGCTTTTCCACTTCACTTACTTTGCATTTTCTTTGCTAATTAATAATAAAGGTACTTTACATTTTGTTCAGTGGTTACAAATACATATTTATGCCTAATCAACGACGCAATATTGCGCCATGTCTGTATTTCATTTCTAAATTTTGAACATTTATGTTATTCTCCAGGGCCAAGTCCGTGTCTTCTATGTCTGAATTTGAAAGTTTACTTGACGGATCCCCTTATCTCTCTGGCAAAACATCCAAAATTGAGAATAGCAAAGAGAGTAGATGTCTGCTGGCTTCTGGGCTGCTTACCAATGGTTGCATTGACTCGGACATTAATAAGAGTCATTGTACGTATCTCAGTAAAGAGAAGGACCTGTTTGAGCACCTTCTAAAGAATGACCAGAGTATCTCATCTTGGGATTATTCAATGGTCAAGACTGCAGGTGGACAGAACCTGGAACCTGGACAGAAGCATGTACAGCGAAGTCACACTGCCCCGGACAAGACGGGTATTCGGATTTACTACAGCCCGCCAGTTGTGAGGAGGTGGGATATTCCTTTAGTTCAAAACAAAGAAAAACTTGTGGTGGAACCTGGCTTCTTGTTCACGATGGCCAAGCCTAATGAACTAGACAAGTCTGACCACTTATCTGGGAATACATGTAGCCAGTGGCTGTGTAATTTCTCAAAAAAGCACAAGGATTTATTGGAAAATGATGTTGTAAAAGACGCCTCTTCGGCCGTTCCTGGCTTCCCCCCTTCACTGGAAGATTTTGAGATATCGGGAAACATGAGCGATGACATGAAGGAGATCACTAATTGCGTTAGACAGGCAATCCGTTCTAGCTCTCAGGAGAGGAAACTGAAAAATACATCAAGCCAAACCGTGGGCCTCTCCAGTGTAGGTATTCAGACTGTCCAAATGGTAAGCATTGGTCTTCAAACAGATATACCAAGAACAAGTCTTCATACAAAGAGTTGGTCACCAAGGGGTTCTGCTCTGTTGTCTACGAGAAGCAAACACATTTCAACTTCTTTGGATAAAGTCCACTCTCGGGTTGAACGGCCATGTTGTTCTCCCAAGTATGGTTCCCCAAAGCTGCAGAGAAGATCCTCTTCCAAACTGGATGGCTCCAAGGACCGAAGCTTGTGGAACCTTCACCAGAGCCAAAAAAATGGTTCAGCGTGGGCAAGGTCCACCACAACTCGAGATAGCCCTGTCTTAAGCAATGTTAACGATGGATCATCCAGCCTGTTTAATGTCGTGGATCATGCCGGCAGCACAGAATCCTTGTACAAAACAAGTCTCCCTGAAAACAGAAACAAAGCAGATGCCCCCAAGTATGGCATTGTACAGGAATTCTTTAGAAATGTCTGCGGACGGTCAGGTCAGAGCTCCAATACTCTGGCTGACAAGAAGGACTTGGATGACAATAACAAAAGGCCTGATAACCATGACCATTGTTCTTCAGCCGTCTGCCATCCATCCCACAATGTATCTAAACTACTGAGCAGAAAGACCACAAGGCAACATCAGAATGATGAACAGAAACCTCAGGTTTTAACCCAAGGTAGCAAAGATGGGCATTCAAAGGACAATGACGTAATTTCAACCACTGCTAACGTAGTAAGTTATTTCTCATGGTAATCTGTGTTTCATTTGTCACATACATTTTACTTGAAAGGGTATTGCATGTTAACGGTACTACAAGACCTATTGGAGAGAACATTCCCATTAATAAGTGGAACTCGCTTCACAGATTTGTCGTTAGAAGCTGCTTAATAACCCATGAGCAAAAGTTCTATTTTATTGTGTAGCGTGGGCACAAATAATGTCCCTCGATGTGTCTGGAACGTAGTTCATGCAGAAGCCCCGAATCCTTACAATGGCATTTGGTTGGCAGGAAAAAGTAATGGCGCCATTATGGATACACTCAAGGATATCTTTCCAGTTATCTTCCCTAACTGTTACAATATGGACTCCTGGGCTGGTCTTCATGTTATCCTAAATCGCAGCTCCACAGTTCTTAGTTAAATATCTTACATTTGATGATTATGTGGAGGTTGATCGCCATTCCTAAATACCCATGGGTTGTCATTTAGCAGGGTTTGTAATGGTTTGTAATGCACACCAAACCTTTTGAGATCTTATAAGACGGTCACTGAGGATCTCGGGCCCTACCAGCCCGTAGTGAAATTAAGAGCCGTGTCATAAATATACCGATGTGTGAAAGAAACAAAAACACAGAAAGCAGAAGGAGTTAAACATGCGGTATAAATCCTCTCAAATAAATCGTTCATCCCGGTTAATAATATCTTTATCCGTGTACCGTCAGGAATTTCAGTTGCTTAAGCGTCTCGGTTCACAAACAAATGGCGATCAAAGTTTAGTGATAAGTGATGAAGATCCACCGAGTGCCAGCTGCTCCGCGACATCTCGCTTCAGGGTCATAGAAGCTGCCTGCATCCTTTAGATTTTAATTTGCCTTCAACTTCAACGGATTTCATTGTTTCCGAATTTGAAATTCAAATTAAATTCAATTTTCCTTTAGTATATATTTTTTTCTTTGATCTTATTTCTTTCTAATGGCATTGCCTTCCTTACAGACATCCTTTAAAGTTACAGGATAAAGGCATTTCATGTTAAGATAAAGGATTTCTTGTCTGAACGGTAGAGATCTCGTCATTGTCCCGTAGCGTTTGAGTTTTATGATGTATTAAAGCCATCTCAATTTCCTTCTCTCCTATCTCTACCCGCAGGACTACGCTTGCGACTGCACCTCCCAGGCACCCACGTCTTGCTTTTCCAGGCCGTCCCGACCCCACGCTCGCCAAGCCCACCTGAAATGCCACCTCCATCCGGAGCCAAGCCAGCCCGAGGAGAAAACCAGTCCTTTGTGCAACTGAGGAGGCCTCGGTGAGTCCACGCCGTCCATCGCAATCTGCGAAATCACCGTTCCTGGCAATCAAAAGATCACCCAAGGTGTGCAGCAAATGAACAACGCAGCGCCTGAATCTGGACATAAATCGACCAACATGATTTATACCTGAGTATATGTGTTTCTAAAGGCAATAGTACGTGTTTACATATAAAATGTTATAATTCTGTTACTCTCTTTACATTATACGTGTTTTGTTAGAATTATTATTATATTTAATAATATTTTAAATATTCCGTACGCACCGATTCACGATGAATATCACATCACTTAGTAACCTTCCAGTTACTAGCACTCCAGCACTTAGCCCTTTGACACTGAGTATATGTTAAAATATATATGTATATGTATGTATGTATAGGTTTGTTCATGTGCTCTATGTGTAGCATAGGGGGTAGAAATGTAGCCTGTACTGGTATTACAGTGCGTTCTTTAAGGTGGTGGGGCAGCTTCAAGGGCACTGGGGTTTATCAACTAAACAGTGACTTACAATACAATGAATATTGGTATCGGACCTCGTTAATGGTTTCGCGAATAAACCCCCAATGCCGGCCCTAAACCCCAATGCCGGCCCTAAACCCCAATGCCGGCCCTAAACCCATCGGTAACCGCAAAGCCGATACCCCAGCTATCCAGCTAGCCACATGCCAGTGTTTCAAATGGACAATTTAACCAAAATGGCGGCCAGTTTATTATGAATATCGTGCAAAAATTAGGCAAAAAGGCAAACACCAAGGGAGCGAAGCTAAATTAATTTGTTTTCTGTATATAGAAAAAATATTTAACAGACTTGACGTTCACCTTAAACACTGGCTTTTAATATTCAACATTATTTATTTATTAAAAAAACGAAATGGGAGGTTTATATTAGTTTTTAGATTAGTTGTTGTTTTCTTTTTTTGTGTATCAGACTTAAGAGTTTTCAGCCGCTATTAAATAGTTATTTTAATACATATAGAGCTGTTTATAGGGCTGGCTCCTGACATTGAGTGAGTGATGGATGGAGTGCTGGTCGTCGGCTGATGTTGGAGTGAATATCGCATTCTCTTATTGAAGGTTTATGGGAATGGGAGAGATCACAATGAAATTTCAGCCAAAATACCAGAAAACGCAGGAGCCGCCCCGTTATCTGTCGTAAAAAACATTTTGTAAATAAAAAAAAAACATTCGGTTACGTAGACAAATCTTTGTATATCTTGTGCATATATACATTTACAACTTCCTTACTTAGAGAGTATGTTATTTTTTCATTGTAAAATGCACTGTTTTGTTTTGTTTTTTTTTAAGTGTTTAATAATTTTATTAAATCTACTTGCATTCTAGTTTTTTTTTTTAATAAACTTTCTATTTTATTTTATATATATATGTTTATTACACCAAGACCACTTCTGTCCGCCCGCTATACCCCATGACGTGGCTTTCACCTCCTCCGTAATGTTTTAGAGCTGGATTATTGACCGGTTCGGTTCATTCGATTTCAGGAGGCGTCTCTCCCCTGCTCTATTCGTTGCGCTGTTTAGGTGACTCGTGTTTTCGGGAGGTACCCGGATGTGCTATGATAAACTGTTCTTATAAATATGTAAATTAATGAAACTAATTATTTACTGAAGCAATAAAACTAATATCACCCGGGCTGCAGATTGCTGCCATGCACAGAACACACATTAAGAAGCATAAATCACTTATTCTGTACTGTTTTGTTTGCTACCCCCTCTGCGGATCCTCGTTACACAGAACACTGCCGTTGTGCCCCCCTCATTCTTGTTATTGTAGGGGATTCTCATTCAGCACTTCCATGTTAAATTGCCCCTCTCTATTACCCCTAGGATGCGTGTCGCAGCCCCCATAACACTTTGCACCCGGCGAGGGTCAGACGTTGCCCAAACCCTGCCTGTCACTGCATGGACCTGTATGTATAACTGGGGGGGGGTGAAGACTGGTTTAATAGCCGCTATACGATAGACTATGGCTCTGTTGATGTTGTCACTTCTACTTGGTATGAAAATCCTAATGGCATCAGCTCTTAACCCCTTAAGGACAATGGGCGGTCCCTAAACCCATTGAAAACAATGCATGTACATGTATGGGCTTTGTCATTAAGGGGTTAATATGAATTTGGCCTCTAAGACGTTCCATTATATATTTTATATTGAAACCATTCCTAATTTTTCCTGTAATTATAACCGTTAAACGCATTTTATTTAAAAATATATTTATTTCTTAAATACTTTTTTTTTTAACTCCTGTTTTTTTTGTTTCTGGTTTAGAGCCGTTCTTAATAATTAGAGGGACTTTTTTATTAGGGGCAGTTTTACGAAGTACAAAGTTTAAACACGATTTAAAAAGTCACCTTTTTTTTTTTTGCATGACCTAGAACTTACTATATGAGGTTTGTGAATCTAGAACTTTTTATGTAAATATCTGTTTTTATTGTTTTTTTTACGCTTTTTTCATCATTTTCCACCTTTTTTAACTGCAATGTTCAAACTTTTAGATCCTTTCTCCTTTATACCAATGACTTTTAACAATTTGTGAATTTGTATATATATATAAACTAAATTTGTCTTTCTTAAATTGTGATTTAATTAGTTAAATTGAAGTGCAATCAAAAAAAATAAATGTATAAAACAATGAAGAACATTCTTACCAGCCGTCTGCCTGTTTCAAAAATTGTTCAAGAAAAGAATGATATATTCTAATACGAATAACCCTTTCATTACATTCATTTAGATAATAAATGTAATAAAGTTGTTGCAAGTGACGGGCTTACAGATGTCTTTTCAGATGTTTTGGTTTAAAATGTTATCTTTTTCTGTAAAATGACCTTTCATACATTTTGTTAGTTATGTCCTTGTAACTGTTTGGATTCAATTTCCTTAAATTAAAATTTTAAAAAGAATAAAATGTAGTCTCGCTTATTATTTCATAATCAAATATACTTTGGATAGCAAGAAGTCACATTTGTGAAATGTTATCTTAACCGGTAAGGATTTATACACATAATGTATGAGTGTATATTGTGCAGCGTGTTAGTCCTTTGTTATTAATCGTAGATATTTATTTATTTAGTTATTTTAAACGGTTGCTTGTTATTTGCAAGAAATGTGCTTTCAAGATTCGGAGTCCTCCATCTAGAATCGGACAATATGAGTGTGCATGAGATCTCATTCTTACACGTGAGAGTGCATGATTCTTCCGCTAATCCAAACAGCGCGTTATTTCGCTACGTACCTGAGATTGTATATACCGTTCGTTAACGGACCGATAGAAACTGTTTTCTAATTAAGTCTCTATTGAATAATTAATAAACCCCACACAAAAAAAACATCCCAATAGAAGATATGAAGTTGGGTTCCTTTGTGCATAAAACCTGTTATTGCCGATTGACGGGGTGAGTTAAGTAAATGATTTATTGAATTAGTGTTTAGAATGCAGTGGAAGGTAAGCCGGACGGTCTTATGGTTTGGTTAACAGATTTATTCCAGATGTATTACCGGCTTAATGTTCTGATGGCCTCCGGTGGAGTGACGTTTAGTCCGCCTCGCCGTGGAGTTTGGGTGATGAAGTCTCCCCGTGTATTCGCCGTGAAGTTTCTTCTCTTATCCGCTTGCTCCAGCTCCACGATAGCGGAAAGGAAAGGAGGGGACTTCCTGCGTTCTGTGAGTTACAAATAACCGATATTTACTTTCTTGTTTTGAGGCTTTCCAAAAAAAAAAAAAGATAATAATAATTTCTCAGACCAATGGAGACATTAAAGGGAAGCTCTTGTGAACAGATATGTTGTTTTTTGTGGTTATGTGGCTTTTGGTTTAAAAACACAGAATTTGACAGCAGATAAGAACCCAATTAGTTTGCCTATTTTTTCCTTGGTCTCATGTACTTCAGGCTTCGCCTTTACACCCCAATAAAACACTCTATGGCTGTAGGCTCCGTGCCTTCAAAATGTCAAATACATCGAGTGAAGGGCCATAGGCAGAAATCACCACGGACCCCGCTTTGACCTTCAGAAAATATAAGTCCATAGCCGGATCTGCGGCTACTGAAAGAGGTCGCAGTTCGTTACGCATTATTGATGGATATTATAGACTCTAAGTAAAGCCGGTTTATGTGGAACGGCAAATATTTATTC
Organism: Spea multiplicata; assembly: GCA_009364415.1. Taxonomy (NCBI): domain Eukaryota; kingdom Metazoa; phylum Chordata; class Amphibia; order Anura; family Pelobatidae; genus Spea; species Spea multiplicata. The sequence continues at coordinate 9,363,010 of VKOC01000010.1, forward strand.
ATACAGTTATCTAGAACCTAATAAAAAATGTATATAAGTATCTAAGTTACATGCAGACTAACTGGGTATATACAATTTACTGTGTATGTGTGTATATATGTATGTATGTATGTATGTATGTATGTATGTGTATATATATATATATGTGTGTGTATATATATATATATATATATAATATATATATACGGTGTGTGTATGTATGTGTATACCTTATATATATATATACACGGTGTGTGTGAAGCATAGCGATATACATGTCACGCCAGCATGGATTCTATCTACCTGGGATCAATTTATACCCCTCACATACGTGCAATACATGCATATCAAATATCAAATTTATACGTCAATAAACTTCGGAATAATTAAAAATGATAAAATACTAAATGCTCCATCAAGAAATGTACGTCTTTATTATATATTATTTACAGCAAACCCTGTATCAGTATAAATAGTCCAATCCGTATGTTAAAAAAATGAGACATTTCATAGCCGTTATTACTGGTACCCAGGGAGCTCGCCTGTTGCTATAGAAACAAGTGAAGTAGTTGCCATGGAGACAACAGACAGCAGCCATACATCACTGAGCACAGGCTAGATACAGCACACAATTTAAAATGCAATATATTCCTATAAATATTTATGTATCACACAGAATGTTTCCACGGTTACCCGAATATGAAATTATTTACTTTTTATTTTTTTACTAAGTTGACTGGAAAAACAACCTTACTACATTCTGCCATATAAACCCATCCAATACAAAAGGCTGAAAAAGGGCGTGGGGCAAAATTATTATTTTATATATTTAGTGCCAACAATGTACTCTGCGCTTCTTACAGTCCATGTATTCAAAGCGTCTGATAAAACCGATATATTAGGCAAAGACGCTTTAGTGCATCTCACGGCAAACGGTATACGGCGTAAAATGATGACCCAACACCCATGAAGCAATGTTGCCACAGTATGGAGTTACATTTAACTATAAAACGAATTTGTTGTGTTTTTACTTTACTGAGAGGGAGGGAGATACATGGAACTGACTCCCAGCAGAAGTGTGCAAGGCTAATACAGCAGGGGGGGGTTTACACGGGATAGGCATAAGGCTCCTGGATCTAAGACGAGACCGGGTTTAACTGCCGCATCCGTAATTCTGTATATCTATATAATTGATCATTAAACTTCCCAAAAACTATTGTTGTTGTTTTTATAAGATTAACCCTTCAGAGCAAAGAATAAAGTGACAGATCCGCTAAGGCTTATTTGCTCTACCCACTCCGTGAATCTGTATTTTTGGTTTTAGCCACTAGAGGGCACCGCTGGACCGAAGAAACTCAGCGTCAGAGAAGCTAACAATTAAACCGCAAAATCATCAGGAATCACAATCAGAAATTAAACCGTCTCGGTCACATGACTTTCGGATATTTGCTTACAACTATAGGGATGTCCTTAAAAAGGCATCTAGAGTAATAACATTATATGGTATTTACACCCCGGTCGGATCCTTTTTGTGTTCCTATCATGCCCTTTTCCATTGCATGGTACAAGAGAATGAGCACGGAGCCACCTGTTTATATATCCAGTGAGAGCTCGAACTTTTTAAATATAATCGCCTAAAGAATGAGATGAAATAATAAATAACCAGAGAATGATGAGGCAGGTGGATCCAGGCATGGTGGTTGAGCTTTGGGGGGGGGGGGGTCACCACAGTCCTCCGATCCCTGGGTATAGTGATCCATGACAAACCTCAGACGGGAGAACTTCCATAACTTAGCGGATATTTGTAAAGATGCAGTTCTATTAACCCGTTAAGGACAACGGGCGGCCCCTAAACCCATTGAAAACAATACATTTTGAGCTCGTACGTGTACGGCCTTTGTCATTAAAGGGTTAAGAAGATGTAATCAGCCTCCTCAAACCCAACGCCCTTCAAATGCCCTCTCAGACGACCGGTTTAAATACCTGAGGTTCTCGATCACTTTAATGGTCCCTTTTAATTCAGAAAAATCAATGCGCATTTCTTTTACGAGGACAGATTTCATTTTCTTAATGGTTTTGAGCCATAAATTTTTGAACGGCCGCCGAGGGCCGGCTTTTACTGCAGATAGAGATAATTAATGAAATGGCGCTGGAATGATGCCAAAAACCAACATTAGCTTAAATACCAACAAAATTAATATATATTCTTCCTCGGCGAGGCGGCCGGGTACATTACACAATCCCAACGCCGGCATCCATTACTGTATACAGTGCACGGGGCTGCCCATTAAAATAACGAGCACATTGAAGAATACGTTTCTTTCCGCAACATCCATGAAAAATAATAAATAACAAATAAAACGTTACAAACAAAACAAATAAAAAAACACAACTCTGCTACACTCTGTTTAGAAATAAATAAACCCGGAGCGGACGGAGCCTGGAGAATCCGGTGATTGCCGCCCCGGGGCTCAGACCGTAAGTTTTTACCAAACATTTACCCCAAAGAAGTGCCCAGGCGGCCGCTATTTGCCCCAGAAAGCTTGGCCACCTGAAAGATTGGGCATTTAACCCTTCAAGTGACAATCACACGTGGAATATGCCACTATGGGGTATTTAGTGCAAGGTGCAGACCTGCTTACTAATAGAGTGTTAGCTCCTTGGAACAGCACCCAATCTATAACAGGCTGCACTCTGTGCTGTAGGCTGAGTTCCGCTCCTTACCGATGCGGTGCAGTGCGCCCTCCGGCCGGCAGAGGGCAGCTGGGAGCAGTCTTGGGGCCGTCTTGGGGCGGCTGTCAGCGGCAGCCGTAGTCCTTCCTGTGCCTTCCGCCCAGCGCAAGGTCCCTCCTGCGGGTCACACCGTGCGGGGGAGGGGCGGCTCCTGTGCGCAGCAGGTCGCAGCAGTCTCTCTCAGAGGACACTCCGTGACCTGACATCCCGCGGCTCCCCAGCCTCTCCTCCTGCGCTCCCCCGGAGCCTTTTACTCTTTTTTATCTCTTTTAGCCCCGTTTTCAGCACCCCGTTTTTATTGGTTGACTCCGAGCCCCCCGCTGTTCTCTTTTGCCCTTTGATGCCGGTGTGTACGGTGCTGTACCTTGCTGTACGGTGCTGTACCTGTAGCTCCTCAGAGTGACTCGCAGTGACTTCCATTCACGTTTGGCTCCTGAAGCAGGAAATCCTCTTTTTTTTTTTTCCTCCCCGCTGCCTTTGAATGGGATTTTTCCGCCTTATACTGGAATAAATCACACCCCAATTTCTGGATATGTGAGTTCTGGATCTTTCCGTATCTCTGTTTGTTGCGCCGACGCGTTCCGTGTTCATAACATTTTGTGTGATTGTGTTATTGTTAACCCTTTGTGTTATTGTTAACCCTTTGTATGTTTCTCCCCGTCTCGTTCTGTTGGCTGCAGATGTTGCGTTCTGTGTGTGACATTTTGTGCCCAGTTGTGTGATGATGTCAGAATGTTGTGATGTCGTCCGAGGTGCTGACGCCGGATCAGTTGTTCTTCCTTTTTTCTGACTCTTCCAGCTGTCGCGCGGCTGCGATGTCCTCTCCAGATGTTTGTCCTCCTCCCCCGGAGGTCTCGGCGGGCTCTCACATCGATTCTTACGAGAAGTACAAAGAGCTGTACGAGCGGTCGGTGCAGGAACCCAACGGTGAGCGGCTGTGGGCGTCTTGTCTAACGGCTGGTGTTTCATTGAGCTGTTTAGGTTTTATCTAGAAGGCGTCACGACCACCTCTCCCGACAGGCGGACCGTGAAGATGAGCGGTGACATAAAGGGAGAGTCTGGCGTTTACTCTCTTAACGGTCTTCTGTCCATCAAACTCACCCCACCGCTGCGCTTTAGTGAATAAAGTTAGGACAAGTGGTTAGAATCTAAAATTAGAGGGTCGAAGGCTTTCATGTAATGTAGGTAACGCTTTACTTTACTGAGAGCGCGGTAGATACGTGGAACGGTCTCCTAGCAGAAGTGGTAGAGGTTAATGCAATAAAGGAATCTGACTCCTCAGTCTAACCGGTGACCAGGGAATGATTAACGTCTGAGCTTTGATATCGGGAAGAACCGGTTTTTATCTCCTTCTAATAGAACTTAGTGGGTGTGCTGCGGGTTCTCTGGGTGGGGGCTGCGGGTTCTCTGGATGGGCTGCAGGTTCTCTTGGTGGGGGCTGCGGGTTCTCTGGTGGGGGCTGCGGGTTCTCTGGGTGGGCTGCGGGTTCTCTGGGCGGGGCTGTGTGTTCTCTGGTGTGGGGGCTGCAGGTTCTCTGGGTGGGCTGCGGGTTCTTGGTGGGGCTGCGGTTCTCTGGATGGGCTGCCAGGTTCTCTTGAGGGGGGCTGCAGTTTCTCTGGTGGGGGTTGCGGGTTCTCTGGTGGGTTGCGGTTCTCTGCTGGGCGTGGGTTCTCTGGCGGGGGCTGCGTTTTCTCTGGGCGGGGCTGCGTGTTCTCTGGGTGGGGGCTGCGGGTTCTCTGGGTGGGCAGATTTTGGCGGCTGGCAGGAGGCTTTGCAGGGCATCACCGGAAACAAATAAAAGGCTTAATCTGTAGCATGAGGTGTTTGCGGAGCGGTGACTATAAGACACCGCGTGTTAGTAACCTGATCCCAAAACATAGAACGCGGTGTAAGTTCGGTGTGACGAGGCGAGGACACACAGACAGCTGCCGGCACACAGCGACATGGCAGCACCTCGCGCGTGGGGGGTGTCACAATTTAATCTATAAACCAGCGCACGAGCAAACGTATGAATTAGACACTGTTGTAGCGTGTTCTGTGTATCTCGGTATCCCGCTAGATACACGCTACACGTATGAAATTGGAGACCATCCTTTTGAACTCTACTGAGAACACGTTGCCACCCCAATCAAGGTGCTGATCTTACTGGAGTATGAGTGGGGTAGTTCTGCCTCGGGTTGGTCATGCGCAGGCAGAAAGGGGGCGCCTTGAACCTCACAAATCCAGCTTCAGTACTGAGCTCCATGGCTGCTCCTTTAAACGATGGATCTGCAGACATCTCCTACCTGCCAACGTTGGGAATTTGCGGTCAGACTCGGGATTGGTTTTCTCGGCTCCGAGGCAGCGAGATGAAGTCTTAGTTCCTGGCAAAGCTGATCGCTGATAATCGTTTTCTTTCCTCTTTCTTATGCAGCGTTTTGGGGTGAAATAGCCAATGACTTCTACTGGAGAGTCCCTCCCCCGCAGCCGCTTCTGAGATACAACTTTGACGTAACCAAAGGGAAGATTTTCATCGAGTGGATGAAAGGTGGCGTTACCAATATCTGCTACAACGTCCTGGACAGGAACATCCATGAGAAGAAACTGGGGGACAAGGTGGCCTTCTACTGGTGAGCATCGCTTTCTTCCTCTGTAACAAATAACTTGACTTGCTTGGTTTGGAGAGATTGTTCTGGTTTGTTGGACCTCTGAAGTTCTGTTCTTGGAAGATCTTCCGTATGTCTTTACTGATGATGGATTGTGTTCGGATGATCCCGTGCCGGTGTTTGTAGGAACTCTGTTGTAGGTGATAACTTCTCGTGCAAGTTCAAGAAACATTTGTCACCCTTGGATTCTATAATCATTCCTTAGGTTCTAGGTGTTGTAAGTTCCGGTGGGTTACAGAAGCCTGGAATGACTGTAGAACCTGTAGGGTTGAGGAATAACCCAGAAACGGTCATTTTCTGGGGTATTTCAGCTCTCTGTATCATCAGACACCAATGATGCCCCTCAAAACATGCAGTAGCTCAGGTGCCCAAATTGTCCTTTTTTTGTTGAATCTCCTTTGAAGTCAGACATTTTGCGGAAAATGGCAGACGTTCCACGACAAGACTTTTTACAGACGTTCTCCTGCGTTGAGCCTCCTTTTGTGATCGATGGTTACTCAACTCAGGGCGCTTTGCGGAACCCAGGAGACGTTTGACGGATGGCCAGTCCCAGCGTGACTTTCCACAGAGTTTAGTAGTTGGAAGACTTCCAGATCCAGAAGAGAAAACTTTGCTTTCGTTGCTTGAGAAGCCAACTGAAAAAACCGGGCTCAGGTCAAGTTGTGTTTAGGATCGGCTATGATAAACATCAGATGGTTTCGATGAAAGAAAGCCTGTGAGAGAATCGTGATGGAAACGAAACATTTACCCTCCTTCTGAAAGTGTGTTAAATCGCTGTGTATATAAAAGGTACGCTCGCTCCTTTATATAACTATCAACACATTGAAAATGATAGACAAGCATACAGCTTGTACGTTTTTGAAATGTTGTCCCGGTCCTCACTCTTCCAGGAGGACACTCATAGTCCACGTCTTCTCGGGGCTTTCAAGTTTTGGGTCCCTCAAGTGGGGCAGATTTACCGGGGGCATAAGGTTACACGAGATGCAGGGGTTTGGGTCGATTACAATGAATATTTCACCATACATCAGAGTGGCTGCCCATGACATCATAGCAGATGGCCAAATAGTTCTCGTCTGTCGTATCCAGGCCCCTTGCTTCGCTAGGTTTTACAGAGGCCTTGTGAGACCTCGCACATTTGTATTGTGCGGTGGACCAGGTGAAATAAGAAGGTCTCTCTCGCTGGTCCTACCGTCCTCCGTAAAATCAGGACAGTGGGGGCACCAGGACTGTCCCATGAGAATTGTGACACTTGGGAGGAGTCGCCCCCTTCACACGCTGGGATTTCTTTGTGGTTTTGCCCTATTGCTCATTTTAGTTGGTATGATCCATCTCTTGGGACCTTGTCGGACCTCCTGCTTCAAAGCCTTTCTCTGCATTGACGCGGTTGCTTTATTTACATATAAGTTGCCGCTTTTGGAACGTTGTGTTTTAGGAATTGTGGTAAAATATTTTGTGTCCGTTTTTGTCATTCCTTACTTTAGTTGAGGGTTGCCCACGAGCAGCGTTTACTCACGAGCGATATCGTCCTTGACCGTGCTTGCATTGCCTCTCCGTTCCCAAACATTCTATTAATCATCCTAACGGGAACGACTGTGTGTCATCCGCGTGACATCATACATCCGTCATATTCAATCAGCTATCGCTTCTTCAGGCCTTAATGGAGGCCTCTGATTTGATTACCTCGGTCTGCTAGTATGTAATCGCATTGGGTTTCTGGTCGCGTTCCAGCACGGCCGCCCGTTACGCAGACGGAGGCCAATGGGCTTTAAAAGGATGAGTTCGTTAGTGAAGAGATGTCTCTTAATTTGAGTAGAAATATCGTCGCTGGTAACGCATTTAATGTCATTTGTGGTGCCGGCTTGGATGAACTCAGAGATTTCAGACTGCAACAGCCAACAGAAAGAAGATCTTGACGTGGTCCAAACGCTAACTGCTTTCTTATTGGAACAGGGGGTCATAATCTAAAACTAGGGGGTCATAGATGTGATGTAGGAACGTTTTACTTACTGAGAAGGCGGTAGATAAAAGGAATGTCCTCCCAGCGGAAGTGGCAGAGGGTAAAACAGAATTTAAACATGCGTGGGGTAGGAATGAAGTTATACAGAATGAAAGGTTAGACCAAGGAATGAATTAGGTCTGAGTCTCTACGTCAGGAAAAATGGGCAGACTAAACTGGGGCCGAATGGGGTCCGATCTGCCGTCATATTTCTTAAAGGGATAGTATAGTCGGCCCTCTGACCAAGTCACTGAACCGAATCGATTTTACAATCCTCCTGCCTTAAAGGAACGGCAGCACCTGAAATATTATTGAATATGGTATGGTGCTGGAGAGCGCTATACATCATATCCTAGATACGCCGGTCCAGTACGTGTCCCAAATATAAGCTTCGAGCCGGTCTGTCGGATCCGAGGAATGTACGGAACATCCCGGCGACGGATATTCTTTCAGCCGCTCGCGCCCTTGTTCTTTTTTTTTTGCTATTTTTGTGTTGTCCCAAAACATAAAGTGCAGAACAATCTGGAACGACCTTGGTTTGGAGGACAGTCAGGTGTCGGCGTTCTCAGGAATACCTGTCGGTGTTTATGTGACCTAAACAATGAGTTTTTGTGTTTGTAAAGAAAACGCAGCTTTCGGCTTCCTCCACGAAGGTCGTTAAGAGCCCCCCAAATGTCCTGTAAATCCCTACGTTTCCCGCGTTCCTGCTGATAATGGGCAAAATGATTATAAATGTAACCTAAAGATTACTTTTCTCCAGGTGTTTACCAAACCGGCCAAGTAAATGTTTACATCACATCTTCCCGTTTACATTTATTCCGGTCTAGTCGGTTATGGCCCTTTTATGTCTAAAAACATATAACGTTCTGTAATGTAAACATCTGGAGAAAAGTAACTTTATGTTTACAGCAAACAGACGTGGTTAGACGCACAACATCTCGGCCATCGTATGTCTCTTCATGCATAGTCTCATCGTATGTCTCTTCATGCATAGTCTCATCATATGTCTCTTCATGCATAGTCTCATCAGATGTCTCTTCATGCATAGTCTCATCGATGTCTCTTCATGATAGTCTCATCGTATGTCTCTTCATGCATAGTCTCATCGGATGTCTCTTCATGCATAGTCTCATGCATTCATCGTTCTTCATAGTCGTCCTTCATCTCTTCATGTCGTTCTCATCATATGGTCTTTCATGCGTAGTCTCATCGTAGTCTCATCATATGTCTCTCTCATGCATAGTCTCATCGGATGTCTCTTCATGCGTAGTCTCTTCGTATGTCTCTTCATGCGTAGTCTCTTCGTATGTCTCTTCATGCGTTGTCTCATCGTATGTCTCGTCATGCGTAGTCTCATCGTATGTCTCTTCATGCGTAGTCTCTTCGGATGTCTCTTCATGCGTAGTCTCTTCGGATGTCTCTTCATGCGTAGTCGTGATCTCTTCATGCGTAGTTCTCTCGGATGTCTCTTCATGCGTAGTCTCTTCGGATGTCTCTTCATGCATAGTCTCATCGGATGTCTCTTAATGCATAGCTGGGAAGCCTTTTTAATTGCCCTTGTGCATTTTTTTTTAATTCATGGGGGGGATTCTGCATATGGAATTACCCCTTCTCCTCCCCCAGCTATTTTTCACGTAAGATATGTTTTTTTTTGGCCAAACACATCTCCCTGTGTGTTATATACTGGCGTTATATACGGACTATCGTCTACAGGGTTCAGGATCTGTTCAGACCGCTGTCCACATGCGCGGAAAGCCCTGCCATTGATTTCAGTGCCAATTCTTTCCTGCCTCATTAGCTGCTTGAAGCAGCCAATCAGCGGCAAGGATTGTTGGACCACAGAGGAGAAGGGGAGCTCCATTTGAAGACTTTATATTAAAGTACTAACAGAGTACGTTCTTCTTCAGTGGGGCTGTCGGGGGCATTAAACGGCCCCTTTAACGTAATGTCGTTCCTCCTTCATTCATTGGATCGTTTGGGGGGTGGATTTTCGTCATATAGCGTAATGAATGGGTTAATACGCTGCCGTTACATTGTACCCCAACGCTTCCATGACCAACACCATCACCTGAAAAGACCAAGCAGCAAGAAAAAAAGAATAAACGCAAAGAAAACGTGGATTTTTTATTTAAAGGAACCTCTCGTGCTTTGAATGAAAACAGACCCCTTAAGGACAATAGGCGGTCCCTAAGCCCATTGAAAACAATGCATTTTGAGCCCGTACATGTACGGGCTTTGTCATTAAGGGGTTAAACCTTTTCTTTTTATTGTAGGGAGGGCAATGAACCTGGAGAATCTACGTCCGTCACCTACGCCGAACTCCTGAAGAAGGTCTGCCAGTTTGCGAATGTCCTGCGAAGCCAAGGTAAAGGACAGAACGTCGCTCGACTCGATGGGCATTTCCACCTAAATCACTAACCTGATCGGCGATCTGATCTGGTGATCTACTATCACTGGATTAATAGATCTACCAATATTCCAGCTTTTGGCTAGAAGCCCCGGGTCAGGGATTTGTCATGAGGTTTTCAGGAAAAGTTGACTATATTTATATAATGATTTTCCCCCTGGGGATATCCACATAAAATGAAATTTATCAAACTCCAGCTCCACTGTATTCGTAATTTTATTGATGGTACGGGGAGAGTTTATAGAACATTAATATTGTTATTAACACACAAGAAGGAGAAGAGAACCCCACTCTCGTGAGCTTACGATCTATTAAGTTGTTCTAACGCTTCTTTTTAGTTTAGTTTTCCTATATTTGCCGGTATATAATATAATAGATTTATAATGTGCGTTTAGCTTCTGTATGCACTGGCTTTGGAAATCTTTCTAATAGATCTGTGAAGCGAGGGGTTTGTACAGCTGGGGAGAAGTTTGTGGGAATGGTAAGGATCCGTTGGAAGGAGAGTTACGGTTAGAGGTGAACCCCGGATAAATTCGTGATGTCAGATGGAGGAAGGGTAGAGATGGATCACTTGATGCTGGAAAAGTGGGTTCAGCAAGTAAATGATGGGGTCCTCATTCCCAGTCGCTGGTGTGTATCACGAATTGTCCCTTGTGTTCCAGGAGTCACGAAGGGCGACCGTGTGTCCATCTACATGCCCATGGTGATCGAGCTGGTAGTGGCCATGCTGGCTTGCGCCAGGATCGGAGCTATCCATTCCATAGTGGTAAGACGTCATTCTTCAACTAACTGTATATGAAGCGCAGCGCAGGTAATGATGTCATCGGATGTTTTAATGTTCTTCCTTGGACCAAACTGTTTCTGCTGTGTAGCTGGAGGACTGCGGGGTGATTATCGCACGGCTTGTTAATAAAAGCAATACTTGGCCCTCGCTATACATTTCTTCTGGCAGGTCTCACAATGATGAGCCTTTGAGTTGGGCTGCCCAGGAATATCCCTCAGCCAGTAATAACGTCTTCCTAGATCTGCCTTTTGAGTTAAGTTCATTGCCGCTGTAGTCTGACGTTGTGTCTTCTGCTGTCAGTTTGCAGGCTTCTCTGCTGAGTCTCTGTGTGAACGGATCCTGGACTCCAACTGCTCGCTCCTCATCACGGCAGGTAACAGTCGCTCGTCTCCTTCAGACACAAAGCTTTTTGCTATCAGGGGCGTCCAACCTGCGGCCCTCCAGCTGCTGCAGGACTTCATCTCCCACAATGCTCTAAGCTAAGGGGCTGGCTGAGGAGCATGGGAGATGTAGTCCTGCAGCAGCTGGAGGGCCGCAGGTTGGACACCCCTGTCAAGCAACAAGACAAAGTCTTTTCAACTTATGGCAAAAGCCAATCACCATCTGCTTGTGAGTCACGTGACAATTGAGCATTCCCTACAAAAATATGAATGAAACAAACTTTTACCTAATTAAACTATTATTCCTGAGGAGGTTTTAGTATTTCTTTAACGTTTTCTAACGCGGCAATTTGTTTGGTTTTGGGTTCTGTTGCCCGTTTTGTCCTGGGAAGCCGGTGGCATCTGACCTGTGCCCCCCACGCAAGCAGCGGATAATTCTCTGCCTTCCCTTTTTTTCTTAGATGGCTTTTTCCGCGGAGACAAGCTGATTAACTTGAAGCAGATAGCCGACGAAGCTCTCAAGAAATGCGATGAGAAGTAAGTGGACAAAAATGTAAAGTGCAGACATAACGAAGCGGAAGATTAAGACGACTCTTGGCATCTCTCGCTGCGCTGCGGGCCTCCGGCGTTAATCCCGCCGTCCTGTACCGTTGTAGGAATTATCACGTGGAGAGATGCATTGTGCTGAAGCACTTGGGAAGAGATGAAGTAACATGCGACGGAATGAATAAAACGTCGCCCCCCTGCAAGAGGCTGTGTGCGGATGTGCAGGTAAAAAGGGGGGGGCGAATCCTCTACCTCAATAAGGCTTACGTTGGGTTCATGAAATGATGTCATCAAATTCACATTTTCCTTTTGTGTTCCCAACTATATCCGTATAACTAAAGTCAGCGGCTTAGCCTCTCGTACCGGATTAACCCTTTATGCCAAAACGGGGTTCTCCTTATCGTCCGCAAGCCATGGGTGACTTAGCACAAGAAGCATTTCATTGACCAAGACCCCCAGGGTCCGTCTCCTGATCCAATGTATGCTATTTCACATTAAAAACACATTGGTTTAGTGTTAATTATTGGATTAAATGGAAGTTTCCCGTATAATTCAGTGAATTCATAATCCATAGGGTGCCTGACGTCACGATTCCGCATTTACCTCTGTCATGGCACACAGATATATGAGCTAGCGATGGGATGTGACCTCGGTACAAGCGCTCAATAGTCCTTCCAAAATTGTGTAATAAATAATCCATTTTGATCCGGTTTCTCAGTCCTAATAAAATGGATTGTTTCACGCCAGGAAGCTGATTTTGGGGGTAGGCATGTGAGATGAGAGGTTTTTTTTTCCCATTTTTGGTCTAAAACAACTGAACGCATCTGTGTGTCTGGGTTTTTAACAGGGAAAAAAGCAAGAAAAAGCAAAGAGAAATCCCACCCAGGTATTACCTCCCCGCTGTCCGCTTTCCGGAGTCACTTCTGTGTCCTAATAATCTGTGGTGTCTAACTAACTGCACAGTGACTGTGTCTGTCTGTCTACGTCAGACGTGTGTCTATAACGGGGGATGTCGGTGTTTTCTTTAAATAGTCATTTTTTCAGTGTCCTTTACCACCGTGTATATTATTCTACACTTACCGGATCGTAGTGCGACACAAAGTCTTCCGTCAGATGCCTTGAGTCTTGGTGGACATGCATTGGAAAGTACAATCGTTTTTGTGTGATGTCACACACACCCCGTTACATTTCATCACATACCGTCGTTATTATTTATTGTCTGAATTTGAATTGAGTATTGAAAGGATCATTTTCGGAATGTAGAAATGTTTGGGTTCACCTTGGCCGGTAGATGTAGTCTTGTCTGGTTGTGGTTTTGAGTTTATCGTCAAATTGGAATATTTCCAGTAGCAGTCCGGATTTCAATTATTTGTAAATTGTTACAGTGAGTGACTTCATTACTTCTAAGCATTTAGGACATTAAGTAGTTAATACCTCTCTAATTTTCTTAAGACCTAAAAGTCTTCTCTGAACACCAAGATTAGGTCGAAACCCAGTAAATACCATTCAAAAATGTCTGAAGGCAGACAAAACCATGGTGTAATTGTTATTCTGCGTTATTCTGCGTTATTCTATGTTATTCTATGGGCTGGCTAAGCCATTAAAAGTGATCACAGTGTTATCTTCTCTTTCTGCAGACGTCATGGAACCCATCCAGAGACCTTTGGTGGCACGACCTGGTGAAGGATGCCAGCACGGAGTGTGAGCCTGAGTGGTGTGACGCCGAGGATGAACTTTTCATTCTTTATACCAGCGGTTCTACTGGGAAGCCCAAGGTAATCGAAACGATCAGTCATTCAGTCAATAATTACTTTAATGAGAGGTTGGTGATGTAAAAATATCTGTTATAAAGAAAAATACATTTAAATGTCATGTTTTAAATGAATGTTTTGTTGTGTGCAAGCTGCCCACCCCGAATTAGTGATTTTCGGTGAATTAGTCATGGTGCAGTTACCTTAAGAAAACTTCTTCCACAGTCCAATATTTTTATAAATAATTAATAGTAATTTTGTGCTTTTATGAATGAAACAAAGCTGTGTGAAAGGTCAGAGGCTTTTATTAATAAATATTATATATTAATGGCGTATGTCTGGGGTATTATTGATTTTCAATAGTTTGAGCTCAGAATAAACTTGAAGGAAAGTCCCGATGCAGCTTGTTGGGGCTCAGCATCTGCTTCGTGGGAAGTCATTGATGGAGATGCCCATTGAATTCTCCGCCGAGCTTTATTTATCCTCCAGGAATTGTCCGGGATTGTTGTTGTCGTCGTTCTTGCCAGCATCGCCTTTAGTGGACGATGTACTAAATGGTCACAGGAGGACACTCCAGTCTCAAAAATCTGTTATATACTTTTTTAATTCACTTCGGAGTAAATCGTACATCAGATCCAGTGGATTTTCCGCCGGCCCCTTCTGTAGAAGCAGGCAGCATACTTAAGTATGCTCAGTAACGCATGATAGCTGGTGGTTACCCTAAGTCTGTGTATACCGAGTCGCTTTATGCTCGTTGAGGTGTTCCTGCGCGGGTCGTTCTCATTAACCCCTATTTGCTTTTCTTACAGGGAGTCGTTCACACGGTAGGAGGATACATGATATTCACAGCTACCACTTTTAAGTATGTGTTTGATTATCATGGGGACGACGTGTACTGGTGCACGGCTGACATCGGCTGGATCACAGGACACTCGTACCTCACCTACGGACCACTGGCCAACGGAGCAACCAGTGTGTTAGTAAGTTTTACGGACTCCACACTAGGCCCACGTTGGGATTGGGATTCATTTATAGCGATACAATTGTAGCTTCCCTTCAGCAAATGTGAACCAAAGATTCGAACAAACATGTCGTCTGTCGGGTCTTACAAAATAAATGGCAAACGCTGAAATCATAGCCACCAGCCAGACCCAATCCCAATCCTTTAAGGGTTAAGGGAAAGATTAATTTTATTGGTTAAGGGAAAGATGACTGCTCTTTTGAGAGATCCAAGAGATGAAGCTCTCGGAGTAAGGACTTTGATGACCCAGACCCTCTTATTTTTCCAGTTTGAAGGTCTTCCCATCTACCCAGACATTTCCAGGATGTGGCAGATCATCGATAAGTATAACGTGAGCAAATTCTACACGGCCCCCACCGCCATCCGCCTGCTGATGAAATACGGGGAGGAACCGGTCAAAAGGTACTTGGTGGACAGAGCCACATCGTACTGTCAATAACTGATAAAATATTTTAACACAAAAGACAATCTTTCACATTTTCCAGTCTGTTCTAGAACTTTCTCTATCACTTAAAGCTATGTACAGAGCGAAGGATTTTAAAAAATCCAGAATACGCTTTATTAATGCAGTCTTATTAAATCAAGAAATGTAATCAAAATATTTAATATATACATCCTTATGTTCTATATTTATTTGAAAGTGGAGATACAATGTTGCGTATTGGAAAGACTGGAGCTGTAAATGTAAATGTGGAGAGATACTTGTGATGTATAGACATAGAATGATAGATGAAATCTCTTTGGCAGGCATAGCAGAAAGTCCCTGAAGATATTAGGAACAGTCGGCGAGCCGATTAATCCTGAAGCCTGGCTCTGGTATTACAACGTCGTGGGAGAGAAGAGATGTCCGATTGTGGATACGTTTTGGCAAACAGAGACGGTAAGTAGTAGCTTGTAGTGGGCAGGTGAGAGGGGAAAGCTGTAAGCGACAGTCATTATATTATATTATATATTATGTACAGTTAAGTGTTGTAGGAAGCGGTAAGACAGGGTGTCAAATGGACAATGTGACGTATCAGCAGGAGAACACGACCACGGTCTACAGTGCAACAGACAGAGGGGGCCGGAGGATGCAAGAGGGGCGGAGGATGCAAGAGGGGGCAGGAGGGTGCAGGGGGAGGCAGAGAGGGTCGGGGCACATCCTATGAATAAGAGAATTAGAGGGAGCCTTTTTTTATAGAAAATTGTATTTTCTGCAAACATGTTTTTCTCTGTTTTTATGTGCAGGGAGGTCACGTCTTGACACCTCTACCAGGAGCCACGGTCACCAAGCCGGGGTCAGCTGTAAGCTCTAATATACTACATTTTACTAAACTCACGTATCGCATCATACAGAAGGCTTTCCCCCCTGTTACCCGCCGCATGTACATAGGCATTCAGACTGGAAGTGTCTGTGCCATGTAAGATCCATGCCAGCCTCGCCATTAGTTTGTATATTTCACTTATAAATGTTAAAAATATTGCATTAAATGTGCGTACATGTTGTGTTATTTATGTAACACGCAAAATGGCCGTTTTATGATAAACGTAACTGAAGATTTTCACTTTATTATCTGCAGCTGAATATATATCCCATATATATATAATGTTTTAAATGTTTTATAACATAACGCATCTTTATGTCTCCTTTTATTTTATCAGACGTTCCCGTTTTTCGGTGTTGTGCCTGCTATTCTCAACGAGTCCGGTGAAGAGCTGGAGGGAGAAGCAGAAGGATATTTGGTAAGGATGGGAAACCAATTTGTTATTATGGTCTTGATAACGATTGGGGCATCACGATATATACAATATATGTTCCGATGTGTTCATGGTGTTACATAAAGCTTCTTACAGCTTATTAGTAATCTTCCAGTATGGCCGGTGCGTGCGTGTCCATGAGGAATGATGATTAAACAGCAAAACCTACGAGGTCCGACTGACTAGGACAAGGGTGTCCAACCTGCGGCCCTCCAGCTGCTGCAGGACTACATCTCCCATCCTCCTCTGCCAGCCACTTAGTTGAAAGAGCATTATGGGAGATGTAGTCCTGCAGCAGCTGGAGGGCCGCAGGTTGGACACCTTTAGACTAGGAGATCTATGTTGTTTTTGCGTAATTAATCAGATAATGAGATGCATGTTGTGTGTTCATTGTAAACCTCAGTATCAAACCAGCGTGCCTTGCTTATACACCCATATTACAGTTATTTCTGTGCCCGTTTCTTTCCTCTGTTCCACATTTCCCCCTGCTTCTGCCTTATGTGTCGTCTCAATATCACGTCAGTCATTATAATTCAAGAAATCCCGCTGCATGCAATGTTTAATATACGCCACATGATCAAAAGTACGTGGCCATCTGACCATCACGCCTATGTGCTTGGCTTTACGCACCTGTTAGGAAGGGATGAGGCTGAAACACCCATACGGCCAGATACGGTCGGTCATATAGCGTATGTATAGATCTATACGTGCCATATAACAAATATATACCCCTTATCTTGCAGGTTTTCAAACAGCCCTGGCCAGCAATCATGCGCACGGTGTATGGGAATCGCCAGCGGTTTGAAACCACCTACTTCAAGAAGTTCCCTGGATATTATGTAACAGGAGACGGTAAACTCATTACTTTCCAGCGCTAAAGGGACATAAAACAAATGGTTATGAGCATTTGAACTTGTTAACACGTTTATTAAGTATGTTTTGTAAACATTATTTCCTTGAGCCTTGGTTGCTAACTAAATCCCAGTTCCTTCTTGAAGCCCTGGCCTTCTCCACTAGAACATAGAATGACGTTTCCATACGCAGTTCAATTAAAATGTTTACTTGCCCGCCGCGCATGCAAGTAGAATTCCTGTCGATTGACGGCGTGTACTTAAGTATTCCCCGACGCGGCAGACAAAAGTCTTCATAAAGCCAGCTAAGATGACTTCTCTTCAGGTTGTAGGAGGGACAAAGATGGATACTACTGGATCACCGGCCGCATCGATGACATGCTGAATGTGTCCGGTAAGTCCCCTGCCGGGTAACTTTACCCGTTATCACGTGTTCTTATTAATTAGCAATGTCAAACTGGACAAAACCAACCACTCATCCCCTCCATTAAATTCTTACTTGTATTGAGTAATTTTATCTTTTGTTGTCCAAGAGTTTTAAAACTTGCGGATGATGTTGGATATTTGAGAGGTAGAGCTGTGGGTGGTAGCAGATACCTTTTTAGGTGTAGACTTTCTTTGTGCCCTTTGTGTGTTTGAATCCATTTGCCAAGCGGCCACTGGACCCCCGCTCGTTCCTGTCTCCACCATGACGGTTCAAAGAGGCCTTATGACCCGGCACGAGGAGACAGGAGCAAGTGGTCATAGGGGTCGCCCAGGCCCCTTAGAGAGATATGGGCCCCGTCGCAGTTGCAACTGCTGTAGTTACACCACTGAATCTGACTTTGGAGAGACGCGGCTGACCCGCCGCTGCCCATGTGCGGCACTGATGTCACCTGAATGCAGCCAGCAAGCACGAGGCGGCAAGAGCCCGTAATGCCCCCCCATCCCGGACACCTAGTGTGAGACATAACATTACCCTTATCTCTGTCTAGTACTGTGTCTTCAGTTTCTGATTTCTCCCCGATCGCAGGCCATTTGTTGAGCACGGCCGAAGTGGAGTCGGCGCTCGTTGAGCACTCCTCGGTGGCAGAGGCGGCAGTTGTAAGCCATCCTCATCCCGTCAAAGGAGAATGTCTATATTGTTTCGTGACGTTACGGGACGGACGCGAGTTCACAAAAACGCTGACTGACCAACTCAAGATCCTAGGTAATGATTTCACCATCTGATGCCCGTCTGAAATAAAATCCGTAGAGCAAAGCGGTCACCGACAGAACCCCGGAACATGCTTAGATACCGCAGTGCGGACCGTATTACATTACTCGCTGTGTTTTATTCTCCAGTAAGGGAGAAGATTGGACCGATTGCCACTCCAGATTATATCCAAAACGCTCCTGGTCTTCCAAAAACACGATCCGGTAAGAAGATCTAAGGTTTAATTCTCTTCTTTTGGCAATTTACTGGAATAACAGCGACGAGGACCTCTGCCTTGCAGGCACTTATGTGATGTATCAATATGGCCTAAATCTTTCAGCACATCAAGAACCCACAGTTTAGTCAATAAAACCCCATATGTTCTCAGTGTTTGCATAGCGACATTCATCATTTATCAGCAGGGTACATAAGGCAGCGTTCTTCACCCAGTGTGGTTTTTTTTCCTTGTCGTTGCAGGTAAAATCATGAGACGGGTATTAAGAAAAATTGCCAAGAACGACCACGACTTGGGTGATATTTCTACCCTTGCAGATACGTCGGTCATACATCAACTATTTGAGAACAGATGTCAGATCGTGGACTAGAGCCAAACGCAGCCAACGGTAAACAGAACGCCGCGTTAACGAGTAAACCCAACAGCGGAAAATTAAGCCATATACTTCGTTATAAGGGATACTGTGTGTTATTTGTTACGATTATGTCTGTCGTGTCTTGTGACTGCTATGGTGTTCTGTTGTGTCTTGTCAAGTTCTGAATTTGCTGTCTAGAAAAGTGACACAGGTATAAATCGGGTATATAAAAGATGATAATGCCTTCCAACTTGTAACCTGGACATCGGAAAGCACTCATTCATTAAATTCAGCAGAATAGGTGGAACAGCACCTTTAATTGTTATGGCTAGCATTGTTTGAAGCAGGCAGGGCTCACGCTGAAATAAGTTCTCCGACACCACAAACAGTAGTAATCCAGGTGAAATATTTTGCTTTGTCTGATATTCCAGAACTGCTGGTTTGTGATATTTTCCCATTTTATTATAACTGTGTGACTTTTATTGTAACTGTGATGGACTGATACAGGCGCAGGGCCATAACTTCCATGGGGTGAGAAGGGCAGCACGATGAGGGGTTGCTTTAACTACCCTTTGGCGGGTGTCATGTCCGCGCTGGGCGAGGTCTCCAATTCTGCCCCAGGCTCCTATAGCTCACGTTGTGGCTTCTGTACAACCTCCATTGCTGCGTCGGCCTTCACCATGCAGATGCCTATCATTGAAGAAGCGTTACCTGTTCCACCTGTTACCTGTATACTAAAACTGTACATACATCCCACACACACCGCGGTGTTTGCGACGTGAAGCTACATCATGTTTTGCTATATTTTGGTTAAACATCAATTCATGGCGCATTCCTATTCTTTGGATCGCGATTCAGAGCTGTGTCTGAAAAGAGCAAACGTGTGCAAGGCTTTTACAGATTGTGAAACGACGTGAAAATAAACTCGGCTCTACTTTATACCCTTATTGTACATTTTTTTTTGATTTGTTGATTTTTTTCCAATGGAGCCTTACCTGGAGACAAAGTGGGAGGGAAATAGACAAAGCAGATGGGGTGAAATAAGGGGAAAATGCTACCCCTCCCCCTCTCTTCTCCATTTATTTAGTACATATTTGTGTATTATTGTAATTTGTCTATCTGGAATGAAGTCTTGGTGCCGCAGACTAAACACTTCATGAGAGCAACATTTATTCAGGTGTGCCAAGGGGGAGTGACTAAATGATAGCTCCACCCACTTTTGATCACATCGCACCTATTTGCTTGCATTGTACCTCGCCATCCAGACAGTAAATGTTGATGTTTTAAATATTTGAGTTGGTGAAATTTGTAATGAAGAGAATTACTAAGAATTAATAATAACGTATTAAATATTTGGGTGTAATATAGTTATTGAATACTGGGGTGCAAAATAAAGTGCATTTTATTGTTGTTTAAAGGTTCATATAGCCCTATGTCCATACAATTTTGGTATTGCTCCTATTACCTTATCCTAGTAAAATATTAGACGCCTTGTCAATGCATCCTCCAACTAGATAATCTAGAATCAAGGAGAAATCAGCACTTCTATGAACAAAAAGACGTTAAGGATGTCCATTCTACTATGTTCTACGTGGAGCGATCAAACCTATCCAAAGCTCTTCACTCAACATTGTCTGACCTGATTCAGGGGAAATTTCCAGTTCAGCGGGAATTTCTTGCATGGAATCATCAATCATTTTGAAATATTTCCTTCTACTGTATTCTAGGTGGCTGTGCATAAAAATAATATGTTGGGTACCATAAGCTCTTGGAACCTGGGAAACAATCCACGTCTCACCCCAAACCTCTCCACCAGAGGGCAGACCTGAGGGAGCCCAGGAAAAGGACAGCATACTTTTCTTTTAAACTTCTTTTTTAGGACCTTGTAGAAATAAAAACCTCGGTAATCCCAGAGCCTTTAGGGACACGGACTTCATACTAGAAATAACAAAGCAAGGTTGTGTAAATGCATAGGAAAACCACATACAATCGGGTGCAAATTGTCCAAAAACAAAGTCGCAAGGACAGGATTTAGTTTTACGGCAACAATAATCTTCATGAATTTACGTTGGTACTGACCGATACGAGGTCAATTTAATATCGTAACGATGTATCGGAAAATTAGCATGCTACTAATTGAAATGTTGCCATGGGAAAAAAATAGTAACCTGTGTCCCTCTTTTCAGAATGAATTTCTTATGTAAACTTCATGCACTAGGTGGCGCTACAGTACAGGAAACATCCTAAAATCAGTCACACCTGGGGCAACAGTGTTCTAAAACCCCCCCACAGATCTTTGGTATTAAAGAGGCAACTAAGTACCCCAGAAATCTTTCAAAATTAAGGTTAGACTAATTCTACGAGAGGATGGAAATATCTGCAATAGACTTGCATAGTCTACTGTTTTGCTACTAGAAATAAATATTTTCCAGCCAAGTACAATAATAGTTTACTATTTAATAATAAATCTCTAAAACAACAATACGAGAATCTTCTAAACCTGTTTTTTTGGTTTTTAAACTATCGGTGTGATTAACATGAAGTTAATTATTGAGTTTAGGTGTTTCAGCCTCATCCATTGCTAACAGGTGCATAAAATCAAGCACATAGGCAGCCAACTCCATAGACAAACATGGGCAGTACAATGGGGGGCAGTGTTATATTAATGCATGTTCCAGGGCCCCAGCGGTGAATCACATTGCCGGCCTACCAGGAAATTTCCTATCAGGCCATCTCACCTGGGGCCATCAGACAATACGTGCCGCAGCATGCGGCGTAAAAGAGCTCTATGTGGATTGAGGCACAGATTTCCCGGTGCACCGAGTATATCGTCATCTCCCGCACAGCACTGACAGGGAGACCTGCAGAGAAAGTGCGCCCCGCGGACCCCGCAGACAAACAGACTCCGAGAACAGGGAGGTAAGGTGATTGCAAATATGAATTGGGGCATGCGGGGGGTTATGAAGGGGAAATAATGCCGGGTATTGAGATTACTTCGGTGTAATGCGGGGTGATGATGATAAGTGATGGAAATGATGTTGGGGAGGAATAAGAATGGTGGTTGGGGTATAGGATGTATATGATTTATGATGTAGGTGGGTGTGATGATGTCAGGAGCAGCTCTACACTCACACTTACATACACACACACACACACATATATTCAGACAAATACACACAACCACTCCAACGCGATGCACTTGCACACCAGACTAGCCCTGAAAAGAGTAGTTTCCTGATTCCAGGGCTGAGCTAATGCCTATGGACCCCTGAAACTCTCATGTTTCTAACGGTGGGCCAAAACGTATGACCCCTGTCTTTACAGCCTGCACGTTCCTCGTCCCTCAGCCTCATTACTATGGGGGCCACAGAGACCCTCCTACAATTCCGAGCTGTCTTAAGACGCCATTGATAAGGCGCGTGGAGATAGACGAGTAAAGCAGTGCCAAAAAGCTACGAAGATAACTAAAAGCGCAAACAAAATCGATTTTTCTCAAAGTCTCTACTTTTCTATTTATTTCTCAACCTGACAAAAATAACCACAAAGAAATACCTGTGCTATGAAATGGGTGAATTTGCTGGAGTTGAATGTAAATGTAATTTTGCGCCTGTCGGGCCGTTATTTATTCTATAAATGGCCATCATTTCGGCGCAGCGTATAGGATGTGTGCTCGGTGTTTATGTGGCTTTCCTTTTTTTGCTTCATTTTTTTCTCATTTTGAGCCATTTACCAAATTTAGAGAGCTGAGGTTTAGGCTCTGTAACTGTGGTTGCATCACACGTTTTGCAGAGGGGACGCCATATACCTTGCGTGGGCAGTTTCTCCAACGTCTCTATAGAAAATATCTTTACACCCCGGGTAACAGCAGTAAGTGGGACCCAAGTTACATTTGTTGACGATTAAGAAAAAGACATCTTTACAATCGCCTTCTAAAAGAGACCAATTGTCAATTATTGCCCAGAAAAAAACTAATCACAAACATACAAAAAACTATCGATTTCAATCAACTAAAAGAAGGAAGATCTGATTTCCACCTTTATG
The DNA here is from genome assembly GCA_009364415.1 of Spea multiplicata. Lineage (NCBI taxonomy): Eukaryota > Metazoa > Chordata > Amphibia > Anura > Pelobatidae > Spea > Spea multiplicata. Next base: position 9,385,645 of record VKOC01000010.1, read on the forward strand.
TAGAAAACTGGTGAACGTAACGGGCCTTGGTGATCAGCTCATATCTGCGCATGCTCAAACGGTACAAAAGATGGGGAGCTTGGATCCTATATCTGGTGAGCTTTGTAAGAGATGTAGATGAATGGGTTTCTGGGCACATATGGATTTTTTTTATTAGAATAAGCCTTAAAGCCATGTAATGATAGCACGAGAACCCATGAGAATTGCTGGAAATTGCTACTGAACATGCGTAGGAGTAAGAAGCAGTCACAGTGATCAGAGGAAACCTGAAAGGGAGGGCGAGGAGGTATCTGTGTTACAATCACAGCGATGCTTGGGCAGCGGTAACCATGAAATCAACAGACTCTTCATAATCATCAGGATCTGGTGGTTCCTAATGTGAGGTATAGATGCGTGGAGTATATAACATAGGATTACAGCGGGCGCGGTTTACAAAGGGACTCACAGCCACGTGGGCTGCCACGTTTGCAACATTTTTATGACGTGACTGGTAATAGTGCATAGATCATGTGGTCAGACAATTATCATTTAGATCACTTCATCGCTGGGTTTCCTGCCAGTTGAATCAGTAACAAAGAAGGAAGAGAGATCTCCCTGGTCCGTCACTAGAAGCACCCAAGATCAAGCCAGGCTGATCCGTGTCGAGGGCGTACCACCATATTAACCCCTTAATGACAAAGCCCTCCCATGTACGGGCTCAAAATGTATTGTTTTCAATGGGTTTAGGGACCACCCATTGTCCTTAAGGGGTTAAAAATCCCAATTACTCTTCTGGTTCTTTGGTCATCTTGACTTTAGACGTATCTGAATGAATCCTTGAAATAATCGCTCTGGATCCTTTATTTTTTAATAGGTCAGAACCCTGCGGTGGACACCGTAATGTAGGTTAACTTGGCATTGACAGAAAGCTTGTTTTATTTCCCTTTATTCCAATAAACGTCCTTCCTTTGCAGAACCGGCTACCATTGTTGCCGGCCGTTATGTTTTAGGTGACTTCCAGAGCTCAGAGACCCCCCGAGCTGATTCCTTACGGCAGACCCTTCCTCCATACACTTTAATCAGAGTGTGGATGGGTGATTAACCAGGAACCATGTATTGTTTATGACAAGACGCTATGATAATAAGTCGGGGTGTTCTTCTAGCAGATATGATAACGGGGCTAGAACTGGCTAATATCCAGCTGCCTGAAAACATATTATGCAAAAACCCAAACAGCACAGAATTGTTTTTAATCTGATGCTAGTAATCGGCGGGAGATCCCCTTTAAGGTCTTCGTTTGAAATAGGAGAAGCTGAAACACGAGGCCACAATCTAGAGGATCAGGGGCTTAGATCTGATGTAAGGATGTTTTACTTTATGAGTGGTAGATAGGCGAATCAGCCTGCCAGCAGAAGTGGAAACTAATACAGTGAGTGCATTTAAACACGCATAGGATAGGCATGAAGTTCTCCTTAACCTAAAGACCTTTACATCAGGAAAAATGGGGAGACCAGACGGGCCGAATGGTTTTATCTGTCATCAAATTCTATGTTTCTATGTCATTTAATTCTTGGGGTCTAATTATAAATCAGCTACTTAGTAAAATCGTTTCATGTGAAGGGTCAGTGATCGTGTTTTGGAAATGTGGTAAACTCACCCATATTTCATCCTGTTTATCAAACTCTCTGCTCCGCATGGTTGGCAGCTCTCAGAGAATAATCTGCCGAGCCTCTTCCTTCCCCCGGCCTCTCGCTAGTTTTAGGTTGCAAATCATTTTGCCCTAGATATGCAAAACCACAACGAAGAGGTTTTAGACCCGAATTTTGATCGACTGACGCAAATGAATAACAATTGGCCTTGTCTGTTCCCCTGTTATCGACGTACAGGTTGGATGATATAAGAAACCTCCTGTTTTCCAGCTCTCCACGTAAGGGTAGAATATAAAGTCTACCCATTCTGATGTCATTGCCAACTTTACTTATTCTCATGAGTTCATAGCTTTTTCAGTATAAAGATTCTTTCAACCTCTGACCTTCTGTGGGCTTTCACTGTCGAGGGATCCTTTCAGTAACTCGGTTATTTTTTTTTTTTATTGTATCGCTAAACAACTGACTTTATTTGGTTGAGTGACGTCAAATCTATTCAAATAATAGTGTTACTTTTCCATTCCTAGGCGTTTCTAATGCAGTCCCTACCATTAGCTATGAGGAGCATCTCTACCACCATCAATGGTTTTAATCACGAACTAAGCGGCGTTGGCGTGTTTGTTTCTAAATAAGTACCGTGTAGCGATTAAACATTATGATAAAGCTTTGTCACATTACCCATCATCTACAACTGAAATGTTTCAATGTACTGCAGATATATTTTCCTCGACTCAACTTCATGTAACGTGGACCCCAAAAAAAAGTCTCAAAAAATGTTAATGTTCGTATGAGACGTATATAGTTTGCCTTCTCCTCCTCCGTAGGAACATTGGAGCAAATCGGTGTTGTTTTTCTCAGTTTGCAGGGGGAAAATATGTTAATGTAACTATTAGGTCATAGCTTCAGTCTTCAGATGGAAATATTATACGCTCCACGATGCTCAGGGAAAGGGCTGAGTTGATTAAAATAGGAGAGCAAACCACATAGATCAGAGATCTGTCTTATAGCAGAGGGGTGAAAGCGGTGGGAAGGGCTACTAAAATAGTCAATTTTGGAGGTTAAATGTTTCACGAAAGGCTAAGGGGTCTCAATATATAGCTTAGCTGGGAGAAGAGAGAGAAACATGTGATGGAAACTCTTAACTCCTACCTTACTTACGTATTTAAGTTTATTTCAAAGGAGGAAGCATGTAAGAACAAGTCAGAATGCAAACCTAGGGGGTTAAAGGCTGAAAGGCTTAACTTCCTTAAATGTAAGGAAGTTTTACTTTACGTAGAGGGCGATGGATACGTTGAACAGTCTCCCAGCAGAAGTGGCAGATGTTAACATTGAAAAGGGATTTTGTTTTATTTTTATATTTCTTTATTAAAATCTTGGAATTCCTAACATACGCTCAGAAGACTAAATTCAAACCTAAATCTGGGAATTCGTTATTCCCCTGTGCGTTCCATGTCATTGTGGGTCTAAAAACATTGTAAATTGTCACCATATGAAGTTGCCGGAGAGTGGATACATTAGTAACGTTTTTACCAGCTACAAAGAGAAATTGTATGGACGTAGTTACGGAGTTGTAAATAAATAATGTATAGGATGCATTAATATAGGGGAGAATTTGGTCTGTAGTTGCGCAAATGTGAGTAGTCTACCCGTGTTTTGATCTAAAAAATCGTTCACCACACGACTACCACATCAAAAAATAGCGTGAAAAGGGAATTTTAATTTGTACGCGATAGGTATATAGCTATCCTGAATCTAAGACAAGACCAAGGACTAATTAAGTCTATAAAGCAGGAACAATAGGCAGACTAGATGGGCTTAAATAGTTATATTCTACTAGTATAACTGCATTATTTTGGTTGGGAAATAAGGCTTTCTGTTTTTTGTACTCTGTTGTAAGTTATTTATATATATATATATATATATATGTGTGTGTGTGTTTCCTCAATTTATTTAGATTATGATCATGTTCAGGTTTTTATATACAAAGTTCCAATTTGTAAAAGTTTAACTTGAAAATTTGAAATCTGGTCCTTCTGTCCCTATGTCCTATTTGGGTCATCTATGAAGCTGGCCAATTAAATTTACCCCATCAAGCTATATATATTTAAAAAAACTAGACATCCAAGGGTATTTCAAATGCTGGTATTTTAACTCTTTCCATGAATAACATCTTGCTATAGTTATTAATTGAGGCGATTGGAACAATGCAACACTAAAGTTAACATCAATCATCTTAGAGAACAGATTGCAAAAACGTTATAATTAACTCTTTAAGTGCCAGCGATCTGGACACTATGAGTGAACCCTTTTGGAAGCATGGTGTGAGTTCATACACAGGCAAACAGAAGCTGTATCTGGAGTCTTTGTCCTTAAATCACAGTGACCTTCTCATGTTCTCATGTACCTTCTCCTCTCTGACACTCAAATGGTTAATGTGAATATGATTTGTATAGATTTCCATATAAATCTATATATTACATACATGGAAAATAGCAGTGAATTATAAAACCTGTACAGAACACCGACACAAAAGCATTCTTAAGATTAGTGAAACCTTGAAAAATAGATAGCACTACAATAAAATCCTTAGATATTTTTATTTAGTAAATACATTTAAAATATTAATACATTTTATATATATACCATTTTCACCAATATTGCCTAGTTGAGGGATACAATGTTTCCTGCATCATAAGAAAATGCTATATTCCTTAAATAACTGGCAGTTTACACAAAACAAAATGAATATACACATGATTTTAAAATTACAGTTTTATAATAAGACAAACACAGCAGCGCAGCTGCAATAAATACCATGTTGGCCGTAGATAAATCTCCTGTGCAGTATGAGTCAGGAACTATTGTCCTGCAATATCTCACTGAGCTACAACCGAAAAGAGTTTTTAGTTATAATAAAGTCACTTGGCTACTGAAAAAATGTCCATTAGTCGTTTCTCGTACGGCCACTCCCAAGAAACGAGCCGTCGGACCACCGGCAGAAGGCTAAGATTCCAAGGATGATGTCTACGAGGCGTTCCTGCATGGCCTTCTCTTCTTTTGTCCTTTTCAGTATGTCCTCCACAAATGCTCCCTGTCTGTAGTACTCTTTGAATTGAATTCTTCTGTCATGAACATGTAGGAACTGACCGCTTGCCTGAGACCAAGGCTGACCGGGCAATCATCGTTCACGCTGGTGTCTTCCTTAAAGAGCGCCGCACTGGGAAGAACATGAAAATATTTTAAGACCATTTATGTTGTCATCTTGGCACGTGAAGAAAAGGATATATGTTGGGTACGTTAAGTACACTGACTAAGGTATTGATTTTTTTAAGTTTTAAAGAACTATCTCAATCACCCCCCCCCCCCCCCCAAAATAAACAAATAGCAAAAAGAGATATGTGTTTAACACACGTAAGTTTGCTTAGTATGTTAGGAAAGATCGTAAGCAGGGCCGGGTGATGGCCTCAAACATTCAGTGATTGACTCACAAAGGTATCAGGCCTTGTGGATCAGGACAAGTAGCATGCGTTGAGCAGAAGCTCAAACAGGTCTTCCCGTCTTTTAATCGTTAATGGCAGCTCGTTCTTACCTGTCTAGGTCATTCCAGTTGAGCGTTGGATTCCGAACCATGACTGGTTCAGCAGGACTGTAAACGATTGGACCGGTAACTTGTAACAGAGCACACGGCTCTTTTAATATGCAACATATTCCATCATCCGCCTCTGTGACATCATAAGAGAACATATTTATTAGTAAACAAAAATACCAAATGAATCCCAATTTTTAAGGGTCAGTGACATAGCGAAGCAGGGATTCCATCAACCGGCTGCCTCAGAACATCGCAGCTTCAGTCAATAAACCAGATCCGTCAGGAGCTCTGGCTACAAAACCGGTAGGACCCCTGATTACCGCTTACATCGGCAGAACGAGAGGGGTCCATCAGCCTTCATGATGATTTTCATGCAGACAAAATGCTCCAGTACAGCGAGGGAAAGGGGATACTAAGAATCGTTAAAACGAGGTATGAAGGTATACCTAATTGCGATATTAATCCCGGCCGGCAGCGAGGAGTTTACCTGAGTAGTAATCCACCATATCCTGGAGAGTAGGAAAGGTCAGACGAGGAGAAATATAAAACCATCCATTTTCCAACGTATAGATCCGATAATGTTTCACCGAATCCCACAATGCCTGATTTGTACGCCTTATCGATAAACTGAAACATCCTGTGGAATAAATCATGTTGGGTATACGGAATCTCGTGCAGGATTTATAAATATATATAAAATGTTTTCAATGCAAAGTCATCTGTATAAAAACTTCCCAGCTGTCCTCTGTAACTTTCCTTTTACATATTTATTCAAATCTCACAGACAATGAAAGTTTTGTATGAAGGAGAAACAATGATGTTTTATCAAAGAGATCTCAGGAAAGAGAATTTGACTTCCAGAGAGTATGCAAAACTATCAGGTCCGCGTATATTTAGATACCGCGCCACCACTGTGTGCAAGATATGTGCCAAGTGGGCACTCAACCCTTTAACGCTGTTTTGGAGTGGGTTATACACTATATGACCAGAAGTATGAGGATGCCTAACCATTACACCTGTATGAGCATGTTGGACATTCTATTCCAAAACCCCACTTTCTGCCTACAGCTCCAACTCTTGGGGAGGCTTTTCTGAAGATTTTGGGGAGTTTCTGTGAGAATTTGTGCTCATTCAGGCAGGAGAGCATTTGTGAGGTCAGGCTCTGATGGACGAGAAGGCCTTCCAGTTCATCCCAAAGATGTTCGATGGGGTTGAGGTCTGGCTCTGTGCGGCCCACTCGAGTTCCTCCACGCCAAATTCATTCAGCCATGCCTTAATGGACCTTGTTGGAATAGAAAAGGGCTTTCCCCCAAACTGCCCCCACAAAGTTGGAAGCATAGAATTGTCCAAAATGTCCTGGTTTGCTGAACCATAAATATTATCCTTCACTGGAACTGAGGGGCCTGAAAAACAGCCCCAGACCATCATCCCTCCTCCACTAAACTGCATATTAGGCACAGTGCATGATGGTAGGAAGTGTTCTTCTGGCATCTGCCAAACCCAGGTCCACATACTTTTGGTCATTTAGTGTACGACTAGGAACGTCTCTCCTGGTTTTTTGGTAGTCCCTTCTACTCATTTTCATGCCAGGAAGCTCAAAGCCCCGGCTCACGAGAGCGCGGCCGTCTCTGGTTTCCTGTTCTTTCCGTCTGTAAAAAGCATCGTTTCCACAATTAGCACCACATTATGTGTGACAGGTGTGAGGACTTCCTGAGGGCACATTTAACAAGTTACAAAACCGGGGTCTCGACAAAGAAGCAGTCGACAACCACACATAATATATATTATATTATTATACAAAAAAAATTTCAGCTTTCCTTGTAAGATGGTCTGAATTTCCCTTCAGTAATGTATAGTTAATGTGAGAACCATCACTGATTAGACTATACATACTGAAGCTCACGGGGCTGGCCCTGTAACATGTATCATCATATCAGAGAGTTGGGTTGTTTTAACTCTTCTGCTTGGCGGACGCACGACTCCTAAAGTCAGTTTATTTCCTCCACAGCCGCCGGCCGATTTAGTTCTTTAATCATCGGCCTACCTTTTCTGGTCTCGCTTTCTCGGATCAGGAAGGAACCGTTTTTGTTGCTGCTTAGCAACAGCAAAGCTTCCGCTTTCTCCCGATTTACACCTTTATAAAGCCATCTAAAAATAAAAAAACAAGGAAGTTGTGGTAAACAGGTCTGTTCCCTATTAGTTACATGGTCCATAAACATATGGGTTTTTTTTTTGGGGGGGGGGTTTCCACTCCCCCCCCCTCTCTCTTCCGCTTTGTGTTTTATGTTTGTATTGCGACAAATTATAATTCTATTCAGATGAATTGAGATATTTTATGTGTTTATTAAATAAATAAAAATATGGCATGTCAGGACGTTTTCTTTTATCTGCATAAAACATGACATTTCAGGAGGTATGTTTTTTTTTTTGTTGTTTTATTGAATAGATTGGAGATTCTTAATCCCTTAGATACTTACAGCTTCTTTGCGGAGTGTTTCTAGGGTGGAAAGCTCGAAGATCTTGTCTGGTTGTCGTCACCTACGAGCCACAATAGAAAGTTAGCTTAGCGGCCAGCGGACTCTTAACAGTGGAGTTTAGTCCACAACCGCTAGGGCCTACGCCGGCTTATGTGGCAGAGCCAGTGGTGTTATATTCTATATGGCAGTCGCGTGTTATCGGGGGGGGGTGTTTGAAGTGTAAAGAAAAAGGGTATTGGTGATAGAACTGAATTTTGAGCATACGGCCAACACTACAGGTGTCTAAAATGTGTTGAGGGGTGGTGGCAAAACACAGAGGTTGGTGGGGTTGATGATGGAGGTAGATAGGGCTGGAGCAATGGACATCTTTCCACCTTACCTAAAAAGAAGATCCAGGCAACAGGGCCTGAAAATGGCCGGTGAAAACTGGGGCCTTGGAAGAAATGGGTAGAATCCCCCATTTAATTGGATATTAAATTGACCAGATTTATATTGTATGACAGGTTTCTAATTGGCTGTATAGATGATGATAAAATTCGTTTTGCTGGGAACTATAACTGAAAGCTCTGAATAGTCGGATGGGGAACGTTTATTTTTATATAGTTTCTTTTCCTTCATTTTGTATTTACTGCCAGCCAACCAAATGTTTTGCAACTTTTCAGAAGCCAGAAAAGGAGAATTGAAACATTTTTTATATATTAAGAAAAACACGGCAGGGAATTTTGCAGGCTCCACTGATAAGACATTACAGAAGTAAAAAAAAAAAATACATGAGATACTTTGCTCAATTCGTCCTTAATTTCTGCCTAAAATCTATTTGTAATATGTATAATGCAATGTAATAATTAATATATATCACCCAAACGCGTATTTACATCCTACCTGTTGAATACCCGGGCCAGATACTTTTTAGGCATGTAGCATTCTTTTCCAGTAGAGATGGAAACCACCTTCCACCAGTCACCATCCCTGGAAAATACACGATTTAAAATGAATAGTTTTATTTATTGTGGACAGACGCAAGAAAAATCATTAACCCCTTGGGTGCTGTAGTAATGGCACACATTATCTACCGCAGAGTCTGCATTGAGTCAGAAACAAAAAATGTAAAACGTTTTATTAAACGACTAATTATTCCTAGGTTATGACTGTCTGCAGAACATGGGAATATTATACGATTACTTTGTATAATAATCCTAAATCTAATTTTATTTCATTGTTAAATTAACATTATTACGGTAATTATTTAAACCATTATTTTAAGCCATACCAGTGTTCAGGGGTGTTTTCATATCCTAAGACATGCCGTGTTCACATTAGTATGTAAGAAGAATGTTACATGCGTGTATCGTTCATAAAGACCCAAGAGCGTAGGCTTGATAACGCAAATAAGTTACGTTCTAAAATGTCACACTTTTCTGTTTCAAACGTATAAGGTGAGAAGTTGCAGTTTGTGGTCACTCACTCAGAAATGAAGGTCACTTGTTCTCCTATTCGAATCGCTAGATCTGCCTGATCACCAAGTGGAAAATTGTACAAAGCCACAAACGCACATTTATCCATGTCTAGCGCGGCTGTAAAGAGAGAGATTAAAACAAGGTTTTTATTTTTGTATCAAAATCTAGAAATACTCATCTAAATCCATTGTCCGCTAAAACATTAGTCACATATTTTAAAAGAATCCATTACGGTTACTCAGGGTACATCGTCTCTAGTTCCTTTAGAGTTTGGGGACCAAGGTGAGGACCTGTTGTGACCTCCTACCATCATACAGAAAGGAATGGGTTAATGCTGGCGCAATTCCCAGGTTCTGCTTTAGGAACAGTGATGTCAAAGTACATTCACCCCAAAAGTTTTGTTAAATGCCCCCTGTTTCTGATTAAGTTCCATCCCCAAACTCTTTACAGTGAAAGCGTTCTTGGACTGCCGTAAAACTCATCAACAGTCTGGGTTTGCCCCTAAAAAAAAAAAATGACACGATCCGAAAACATGCAAAACGTTCCGGTTAGTGATGTGCATCGCACGCCGAAAATACAGCATAAATGCAAACTTCATGAGCCGCTGAAAGAGTTAAACCACGCGTTTCTTGTTATAAGAGGGTAACGGTATTTCCTGCGGAGTCCGTCTCCCAAATTTGAATGTTTGTGTATTTCCTTCTCAGTATCGGAAAATTTGAATGCATCGGTGATATGAGACGATATCTCCACTAATAGAAAAAACAAAAGCTTTTATTTTACATCGGTTTAGGGATCTCTAACCCAGAAGTCCATTGGGTGTAAAATATTGTGCTAAATACAGCAAAAAACACTTTGTTTTATTTCATTTCGTTCCAAAAACGTTCTTTATCTTCAGCTGTGGAAGCCGCCGTTGTTGTCGGGTAACTTTCCCTGTTCAAAAAACCCACTGAGTTAATTATTCGTGGCGATGCTAATGATGCCGGCTCACACAATGAAATCCATTTCTCTGTTGACTTTAACCCCTTCATGACAAAGCCTGTACATATATAGGCTCACAATGCATTGTTTTTAATGGGTTTAAAGACAACCCATTGTCCTAAGGGGGTTAATTAGACGCTGGGTGATCATACACCCCAACATGTCAGGTGTCCAATTGGGGAGTCTTTTGCCGGGGTCTTTGACGTAGAGGTGAGGAGGGTCTGGACCACAATCCAACTTATTGAGAAGAGCCACCTTTCTTGAGGAGGCCGTGTGGGAGCTGCCACTGAATTTACAGCTCCTCGGACCGGTCGAGGGAGAAGAGATCTCCCCAACAAGCCCATGATCCCCAACCCTGAGACCCCCTAAAACAAACCTGAGATACTCCTTTGAGAAAGCCCTAAAATGTGACCTGTATTCTTACCTCTATGACTCGTTTCAGTATTCGGTACGCCGGTCACCGCCGGTCTGTAGGGTCTCTTGCTGGGCTGACTTCCCATGCTGTTCATTGAATCTCCTCTAAAGGCACAACTGGAAATCTGTAAGATAACAAACTCATTATGACATCATATCGTTCTTGGTGTTGTTGATTTAAAACAGCAGATGCAATGTGGCTCAAAATATATATTTGTTCATTTTTCAAACTGACTGGGATTTGGTTCTACTGGGAATACCCAAGAAGTCAACCCGAAAATACTTTCAGTAGAAATCCTTCCTTTTTCTCTTCTGGACCTGTAATCATTTTTTTGTATAATTATCCAAGACAAACAATGAGTTTACAATAATTTATTTCCTCTCTCTGTCTTTTTCAGTAGTTTGCCGCTCTCTGTAATTCCTAATTTTGAATATCTTGAATTTGTAATTTTTGTTCATTTAAGTGCCACGTGGCCAAGTAGCACAATTCTCGTATCTCTATCACGAAAAGGGTTAAACAAAGCTCCTCGTTTTTAGCTGAAAAAACTGGCTGTCGTTTGTGTGCTTCTTCCGCCTGGTTTGGTTCGCCATCCTCCCACCCTCCTTCCAGATAAACGTCCTTCTTGTACTTTGTTAAACCCCTTTATATATTTAAATGTTCCCAGCCCCTCTCCTATTAAGATTAAGATATTAAGATCCATCACTCTTTCCTGATATTTATTAATTATTTAAGTCTTCCAGTCTGTCCGTGTCCTTCTGGGTCGGGGGTCTCCAGAACTGTACACGATATTCTAGACGAGGTCTGAGCACATAGTCGGATATTCTCATTCTGATAGAGAACCCGGTTTGCTTTTTTCGGACTCAACTGGAAACACTTTGTCAAACTCTTTCGATAAAACTGGAAGACAAACATATAGAACGGCGACTAAACGAGCGCCTCACAAGGCACCGGGGATGTCCAGAAACGATACTCCACATAGAAAAATAGGAATATTTAATAAATCAATAAATAGGATAAAAAAGTATAAGCAGATAAAGACTCACAATCAGCGGTCGATATTAACAATCACAAACGACTAAGCAGTCCGTCACGCTACTTCCCGGTTTGCAGGATTCCACATTTGGGTCATATTATGACTTATGAGCTAATCTTTTACTGATTGGATTCATATCATCCTAATTAGTTATTATTTATGTCCAATCAGGTTGTGCTGCGAGTATCCTTCGTTTTCTTGGGGTTTTTTTTACATACATCCAGGTAATATATATATATATATATATATAATATATATTGTAGCGCTTTTATCACATGATATATATATATTTTGGAGACATTATTTTATGTTAATTAAATTGTTTCCCTTACAATTCATTTCTTCCACTCATCCGCTTTATCTGTACACAGTTTCTGTAGAATATATTTTATCAGTGCTGATACTTGGTCTCCATTCTAGATGAATAAATGACCAGTATTAAGCGTGTTTTTATAAAAGAGGTGTTGGGTCCCCCGTTTCTCATCGGACAGGAAGAATATCCGCGTCTAGATATATAATATATATATATATTATATATATATATATATATATATATATATATATATATCTAGATTCACAAACTGTTTTGGTTTTTGTTTCTTTTTTTTTTTTTTTTTTTTTATAATGTGAGACATTTTCTCCGTCTCAAACAGAAATAAATAATAATATAAAATATTGACATTTTGAAAGAAAAAAAAAAGCAGTATGGAGTAGATGAGTCAGTATAGAAAAGGTAGATTTGTGAGATAAAAGTTGAAGTGATTGTTGGGTTATAAGAATCATTACTGGCGTGTGGGAGGGGAGGGGGGTTCCTCGTATCCTAATATATATATTTATGCCTTGAATGAGGTTAACGCTGACTAAAAACTCAATTCCACTGAGCCGTAAAGAAGTAAATAAACTGAACAGAAAAAGCAAAAACCTGATACAGGGAGCGCGGCGTGACCTCACGAAACGTGACATTTTCACTATCATGCTGCGATGATGCGTAGACGAGCGATTAGGTGGATATCGTATATTACCGGAGTCGGGGGGGGGGGTTGTTCCGCCCCAGGTACCCTAAATATTATATACAGAGCCCACGACCAATGGAAACCAAGGAGATCTAACAGATTAAAATCAAAGAATGGCCTAGAGAGAGGATTCACATGAGAAACGCGTCGGGTAAAACCTCCTGGCCTCCTATTATTATTTAATCAACGTCCTCCGTAAAACACAGCATTTTAGTGGCCTGCAGTTGCTGATAAGGGGCCGGTATCTGGGCCAGCGCACTGCTGTTCGGTTACGGTTCTGTTTAACCATTTCATGGCAGGTGGCGTAGAAATTCACTTTCAGACGAGCCGTACAGAAGTCTCATTCCTCGTACAAGCTTCCATTACTATTCACTACTTAAAGCACACATATAGCACAAGATGTCACCGTGTGAAAGAAAGTAACGTTTGTAGTTTGTTTGTTTGTTGTTTGTTACGACGATCAGAGCAAATATTTAGCCATAATACCCTGTTTTTGTATTAAAAATGGTCAGCATTTGGCTACACTATGTATACTTATATTTAAATACTTAACTGATGTACTATAGACATAAACTACGGGTATACGGGAGATACGGAACACAAATATATCCATGCACTAAAAAAAGGCAATATGTGTCATGGTAAATACGCAAGACTAGCATGAGTTAGATATTCATTAAATAGGTTATATTTCATATATATATATATATTTATTCACATATATACACGCATGTATATAAATCATGCAACATGTAAACTAGAAGTTACAATGTTACGCGTGTTATTTTCCATTATGATTTAGTAAATAAACACATTTCCATCCAATTCCTTCATTCTCTTTAAACTTGCAGAGAAAACCGCGTCCAATAAATGCATGAATCGCACAATATTTTTGTTTAACTTCGCCCTGGAGATTAAATAACGCGGTTGGTGATTATACATGGGGGGAAAAAAGCAAGATACGTACAGTATCAAAATACTATTGTTTTGATTTTTCGTTATAATCCATTAAATTACTAAGATTTTAGTTTTTTCCAGAATACAAATGAAAAGATATATATCCTAAAAGATGTTCAGTGTTGAGCCAGACCAGAATATCTCATCAGATTGATTGGTATCCTTGGAAGGAAGCCAAGCAATGATATTGATTTACTAACTAGGTTATTGGAGTTAATTGATAAAAACCAGAAAAGCCTACCTCGTTACCATGGTTTTAATCAGACGTTCGGGTTACCGTTTGCTGCGAGTGTTGATGAACAGGAAGTGTCTGCTTTGAAAGCAAGTCTTCAAATGAACTTTCCACCGTCACACGCTGAGACCTGGGTGGCAGCCGAGGGAAGGTCCCCTGCCCGACACATGATTTAAGACATTATTATTATTATTATTATTTAATTATCTGACTGGTTCTGGTGATTTGATTTTGTCACAGATTCTAAAATCCCCACCACCATCTAAAAAAATTAAAAAAAAATAAATAAAAAAATTAAAAAAAATAATAATAAAAAAAAAAATCTATGGCCTTAAATCAGTATGTGCTCACATACATATTAGGCTTAATGATATGCTATAGAATATAAAGTAGCCAATATATACGTTGAATTACACATTGATTAAAATCACATGGGCTGATCGAATTCGAGTGTCAAGGTATAAAAAAGTTTTAACCCCTTAATGACAAAGCCTGTATATGTACGGATTTTCAATGTTGAACCATTCCTCCCGCACATCGCGGCAGCCCTGACACCGCGGCGCAGGCTCAGCTGTCGTGCGGCATGGCTGGCCCGTTTACAGACAGGTGGAGGTGTGCGTGAGGGGAGTTCTGGAGGAGTCGTGCTGTGAGGCATGGAGTCTCCGCTCGCCATAAGTCATGGAAATAATACAATTACCTCAAATCCTGTATATGACATTCAGTGCAAAGTCTGTTGCCTTTCATAATATGTTTGCCATAAATGAAAAATAAAAAACATGGATATATATATATATATATATAATATACCATCACACTGTTTTGCAAGCAGTCTGTGGGCCCATTCCCTGGGGATTAACTCGCTTTTAGGTAAGCAGATGGGCTTCTCAACGGGGCAGGAAAACAGGAGACTCGCCACCAGGGGCCAAAATAGTGCCGAAACACCCATTAATCCACAAATACGGAGAGAAGCGTTTAATAATATAAGTATATGGAATACGTCTGTAATCAGGGAATGTTGACAATCAGGCCACTGTTCGGCAGGACCTGCTGTGTAGAAGAAAATAAACCATTGGCATACTCCATGCCAGTCACCGGCGTCTCATCAAAAGCAAAAAGCGTTCGGGAAATATAAACTCTATTTCTTCTTAAATGTTCTACTCCCTGCGGGTGGGCAGGGAAATCCGAGCAGCTTTTCCAACCTGGTTGTTCAAGTGCCTTTTAAGATAATCTGAACCCATTATTCCTGATTTATCCTTTCAAGTCTCGTTTGGGCTGCTTTTTTGGTCAAGGCTTGAGCATCTATTGTTAGACATCCGACCTCCAGATGCTTCTCCCAAACTTATGAGTTCAGAATCTGTGCCTCGGGTTTCCACGTCTAGCTTAAAGCCGTCCTCAATTACCCCCCCCCCCCCCACCGAGTGCTGAACAGCTAAGCAATCGGTTCATGTTCTGTCCAAATGTTAAAATGGAAACATTGGTTAATGTCGCTCCCTTCCCTGTCACTGAAAGTGTTTTTGTATTAAAAAGCTACTGGATGCCACCTGGCGTCCATTGGAGAAATTGTGTTTTCCATTTGAAGAGAATGGAATGAAACCTAAAAGGAATTTTCGGACACTTTGGGTTTATTAACACAATAAAACAATGCAGTAGAGCAGTTGTGTCTCAGCCCGTTGACCTGATGAAGTCCCAACCCTCATACGCTTCGGTTTCAGGGAAAGCTTTGCTGGCTCTGTATAACGTAGAGGTAAATCAGTGAGATTTGACTCCTCATCCAAGGAGTTATAGAGGGACCAGCTCAGCCCTTCACACCCCGGCCATAGCATCGCGCCAGCGTACGCCGTCCATAACGAACAGCGGATTAAGGGCAACTCATACTTTAGACCCCAATAAATCTTCTCAATACAATGAAATTATACCTTAAAACATTTCACGTGGGTATAGAAACCTAAGCTGTAGGGCTTAGTTGGGTCCTAGACCAGAGGGCACCAAATGAAATAAAGGTATTTTACTATATACTATTTTTTTTTTTTTAATATTTAAAAATTGAAGGCCAGTGGGCCGCATGTTAGACGCCCCTGACTTAGGCTCCAGGACAAAATTTGCAGTCGCCATGGCGCCTGGGATTTGTCGATCCCTGTCTTACACCAATACAAAATAACGCATTTCATGCTAGAATACATCTAATTTTGCCCACTTTGTCAGCATGCGTACGCATAGCCTAGAACAAAAAAGGTGCCACCAGTTCTAGAACTCAAGCCGATATAAATTATCCTTCCAGAAGGGAGTAACAATTACAGTGTACCTTAACACCCCGACGATGGATAAGTGGAACAATCACCCCAAACGCCTGCGTTTAACTTATGACCGGTTTACGATGGGTTTTATTTATTCAGGTTTGCAGCGGCCCGCAGACAAAGTAATAACTAGCAGATATGGGGGGGGGGGGTTGTGCGCTGTAGTGACAATTATCAGGGATAAGTGATGAGAAGGAACATTTGGAGAACACTTTGCAATCCAACATTTTAGGAAAAAGCTGGTGAGATGAGATGATAAAAGCCTGAATTATTTGCAAACTACGTGAAAATCACAAGGTGAACATGGAATTGGTGACTATATTATTATCCGCTGCTCACTATCACAATAGTGCGGTAGTTTTGCAAATTAAAAAGCAATTATCGGTTTTAAATGGATTATAAGATTTTGAAGCCTGATTCTTCCTAAATCCGGTATTTAACAGAAAACAGACAAACCATTTCAGAGCTAAAAGCAGCCAATTCACAGGGATTAGACATCAATCTACTCGATTAACTCCGATTAACTGCTGCAGAAATAAGTGTAAGTGCAGATTAACAGCGCGGCCGGCGCGTGAACAACAAACAGCATTCAGCAACAAGCTTTACGTCTTTATTATTATTTTTAAAGTACAAACGTTTAATGCCCTCTAATAAAACAAAATGAACAGAAAGTGTCATCAAATCAAAAAAACGACAGCTACCGCACACAAAAAAAAACACAAAAAACAACCACATTTGCCAATGAGAAAATATAACTGCAGAAGACAATGTTTTGGGTGGTAAATAAGAGGAAAAAAAAAAAACCCACAGAGTATACATGAATATACTTTATCATTGCAAAAGACAGACATTTGACCAAATATAAAGCCTTATATTCCTACAAGGATTTTTATTCGTTTTTTAACCCCTTAAACCCAGTAACAACAATGCATTGTGAGCCTGTACATGCACTTGTGTTATGAAGGTGTTTTCCAATGATAAAGTTTACCATTTCTGGCAGTTTTCTATGTACATACACACACATACTCACATACATACACACACACACACACACAACAGTGAACGGCAAACAGCAACCGGTACGATGGACATAGAGGAACATCCAACAGGAGGTCATCTTATCCCAAACCCAAAGCTTATTTCCCTCTTTAAAAAGCGGAACCATCGAGAACTACCATTTACCCATCTGTTCGTCTCATCTATTTTATCCAAAAGGACAGATATTTGGTAAATAATTACATTTCAGGTGTTTTGGAGCACATAGGAAAAAAAATGAAACATGCTAAGTTGTTGATACTAAATATAGTTTTATTACTGGTTTCTGAACGTTTTAATTAGCTAGGCAAGGTCTCGAGAGGAAATACAATATGAGATTTTAACGTTAACGGCTCAGGATTTGGTTAAGTCGAGGAAGTAGAGCTCTGGAGGAACAGGAGACTTCTAGGACCTGCAACTACCATCTTACAGTTCACAAAAAAACCACAAAACAATCCAACCAATATTAGTGTTTATATTATATATGAGTATAGGAAGAAAAGCAGAAAATGCATAAACAAAAGCCCTTCCCCCACACGTGGGCTCAGCACAGAATACTCTGACATCGATCTGATGATCGTATAGTGGAATCGCTACAAAACGTCTTACAGAAAAGTTCTATGGAAAGTGTAGATAAAGTTAAATATACAGTATGGTCATGCACAAATCTACATTTCAACAAATGCTGTGGAATGAAAAAGGTTATTTTTCCCAGACTGGTGAAAGTTTAATATCCGGAAGGGTCCATTGTTCAGCGGATCTGTGGAGAAGCTTAGCAGGACAGCTCCATCGTCTGGGGAGCCTCGTTTATCGTAGCCGTGCCGGCGGTGGTTTCCAGCTGGGTGTTGCTGGTGTGAGACCGGCTGCGCGGCATCTCGGAGGAGCCGCAGCTCGAGGACGAGTGGGTGCGAGAACGGACCAGTCTTGTCATACCGGCGCTGGGCACTACAATAACATTGAGACAAACGGCTTAAAAAAAAGTCATTAAAACAAATAAATAGGGGGGGGGTGTGGAACGTAAGCTTGAGGGCAACAGAACTCATTGTATACCCAGTTACAGAATAGAAACACATGCTCATAAGTGCTTTTATACATGCAAAGATGGCAAACTATGTTACAGAGTGCAGTCCTTCTGAAAAGATGCATGCAACTTTTTGTTTTTTTAATAAAAAAGGGATATATCCGGTAAAATGACTTATGATTTAATTTACTATTAACTTTACTAAATTCATCGGTTATTCCCCAAGATCCTGCATCTTCAGGGTTATAACAGCAGGGCTCCTTTTAGTTTCCGATACCGTATCGGGTCTCTCGCTATCTCTTCTCTCCGACGCGTTTAGTATATTCCTGTCCTTTGTTTTATCCCCCAATTCCCTGTCAGTCTCTGAATAACGGAGCTCGGTAGGCAGTGCTTCCAATGTTAGGTAAAGGCAGATAACGCCTCTTACTATCCCAAAAGAGCAGCACACATGCGATAGACTACTATTATTCTGCATTCAATAATAATAATAAACACCACATTATAGAACCAGATAAGATACGCGCCATAACAGAAATGTAACAGCTTTCCAATCTGCGAGGAACGTTTGATGATGAAGCAGGGAAAGATGTTAAAATAGGCGACATTGTACCCAAAGGAAGCATGGCGACAGGCACAGCATAATGATAAACATGCAAACACAAACCGGATTGTAATGCTCGAGCGATTTCATGCTTATTGTGACAATTCTTTTGTGTTGTAGCTTTTCTAATACCTTGGAAAACGTATCATAGTATACAATGCTAATAAGTGGGGGGGCGATTCCATGGATTTGTGCATAGAATAGGATCCGACGTAGGCCAAACGGTCTGCTCAGAGTATGAAGATTAAGCAAACTATGGCCGTTAAGGAAATTAAGTTTCTTAATATTCCCAGCGCCAAAATTCTAGATCAATGCATTAAAAGCTTAGCGGCCTTCCATTTGGTACAACTCTTGGCACCTATTCATTAGAGATCGCTATAAAAATACAAAAACAGACCCACAAACACTCATGGAAAGAGCATGCATGGATTCCATGCCCAATGATGAATAAGGAGACAAACAGGACGATGACGACACCAGCCATGGAAATAGATGAACATACAGGGATATTTACACAACATATAATCACTGGATACTAGACGACAGGTACCTGATTCAGCACTAAGGTGGCTGAGCTGAACATACGGGACTGAGAGCACAAAGGAACAAAGGGAGAGGACATACGTAAAAAACACAAGTTAGTGAGTATAGAGCGAAAGGTCTCCACGACGCGCTGCTGCTGCGTTACCCATATATATTCAGTCATTTAAGGAAAACGTGATATACAGGTTTATAGGGGGTAGCCAAAGAACCTGCTTAATGATACAAAAAAATTGAATAAAATGTTTCACGTCACTCAGTAGTTTTTTTTTTTGAGGGCCGCACCGGACAGTTTACTTACTGTATCCCATTCCTTGGACAAAGTACTTGAGGGCTTCTGCCAGCTTTCCAGGCTACAGGAAACAGGGAAAAAGTAATATGCATTTTATTACAACGGTGCATTTATCAGCTTTAGCTAAAAGGATCATTGAACTGATTTAATGCATCAATTTAGCAATGTAATAATTCTCAATTATCAACCTGATTTTCCAATAATTTCATGTATTACTTCATTAGCTAGTTAAATGGATTAATGTTTTCACTAATGTATTTATAACTTCTTTACTAAATGCATAATTTACATATATTTGGCAAATATTTAATGTATTGATCAATACTTATATAAATATTTAAAAAAATATATTAAACAACTTTTGTTACATACAATTTGTTAGAAGATTATCGCGTTTTGTAGCACCATATTCTGCAGTGCTGGTCAATAGGAGAAATATAAAAAACCTAAAATATAGCACAACGCTATACATACCTGAACGGCTTGTGGTAATCCACCGCAATCTGCCATCTGGGGGAAAAAAATAAAACAGGCAAGATTTTTTAGAAAAAGGATTTAACATGATGTTTATATGAATTCCTTTATATTACAAGTTTGGAAGAGCTGGGGAGCCAATATAAGTTCTTCTGGTAAAATATATAAGATGTTGGGTTATGGTATACTGGAAATTACCTTTAACAAAGTCGTTCTTGTGGGGTCTAGTCTGGAATTGCACTCAACCTGGAGATTAGAAGGAAAATGCACATTATATACACGCTTTTGATCAGGTTTCGGTGTCAATGGAATAGTAAAGTTTCAGTTGGGTGATGCTAAAGAATCCTCCCAAATGCTTTTCCCTCTTTCCCCATCCTCCTGCTCAATGCTGCACGGATGCGTTCAGCTGAACACCTTCCTCAACGCGTTTTACTTCCCTCCAGCGATTGCCGCATGCAGGGGTCTATTCAGACCTCAACACGTACATAAAATCAATGGCAGCACTTTCCTGCCAACAAATCACTGCTTAAAGCAGCCAACGCAGCGGCAAGCATAGTTACACCACGGAGGAGGACGGCAGCAGACGAATTCACATGAAACATACCTGCATAGTACTTTAATAAGCATTTTCTATAGTGTCAGGGACATATATTTAAAACAAGAGCGTTCTCTCAGTGAACTGGCATTCGGCAGCAAAAGTAGTATTTTCCCGCGGGGTATGGCAGGCTTGGCATTCTGTAGACTGCTGCTGAACAATCACCGGTGAGCGACAGCAAAACTGCCTGCATAGGTCGCTCTTTATCAGCACAATAGTCGTTCTGATAATAGCGCTTACACAAAATAGAGTCTTACAAATTACACATCTAAATGCACCCAGGGACGTATTTATCAGAAAAGCATGCATTTTACAGGTAATGACATTTTACAGACAAAAGCTCCTGTCCATTGTAAGTAGCGTAACATACCACAGCATCGACGGCAGGGGAATTGTCACCGACTACCAATAAGGCTGGACATCTGGAACCAAAATAGAAATTTTTAACTTTCATCTGTAATAAAGCAGTAGAATTAGTATCACCTTATCCCCTAACTATTGCTATAATATACCATCACATGCTGATTTAACGATGCTTCTAAACATGACAAATAAATTTTAAAAAAAAACGCAACTTGTGGGATGAAAAACCCAAAAGCTATGATTTTGGCCTCCCATTGAGGGAAGGTTAAGACTCACAAATCCATAGGCGTTTCAGCCATCATAAACCACAGCATAGTCTTTAAAGACTAATCAGGCATCGCACACCTCCACATCATGCCTGTGACTTGGTATATGCAATGTTACGTATACTAGTATAGTTTACACCTCGGCGTACTGAAAACGAGCATACTTAAGTGTACTTCCTGTGTCACCGGAACCGAAGACCGGTCTCTCGATCTCCAGATCTTTGCGGCTGAAGAGGGAGAAATAGTTTAGGTTTTAGGGGCATATAGAGTACCTGATGAACATTGCTATCATAGCTAAAAAGCCGAACGGCCCAGCATGACCTTGTAGCAGCGACTAAACTGATCAGATTCTGCATCCCGTGTCGGGCCACCACCCTGCTGCCCCCTGCATGACATTCCTATGCATTGCTGGGTGGGCTGCCAACCTCTGTACAGCACCAGCCCTTTAATGACAGCATCATCTTTGTGAATGTAACAATATACTTAGCATTTAAACACATACATAGCCAAATAAGCCTTTAGTATGAACCCCAAAAAAGAAACTAGGAAAGCGTTTGAAAAGGCAAGAAGGGATCTGCCTCCTAAAACCGTTCTTTTCCAATAGCCTGTAATAGCAGTCAGACGCCAGTCTCCTTACCATCACAGGTTAATGAGACCGGAAACCAAAACACATCACATGTAGTTAGGGCTGTGAGCATTCCCAACGAGTACACAACACCGCTCCTCGCAACAGAAAACTGGTGATCCCTTCAATGTTTTAGTGAATAGTTGGATCTTTGTCAGGTTACAGAAAGAAATAACAAAAGGGTATAAAAAAAAACAAAAAAAAAACCATACCTGTTGTACGAGTTCACAAACAGTTGTAGGTTTTCTTGGTTAATGTCTTGGGCAATATGCAGTCTGTATGTTTGGATCAAATCCAGATTGGATTGTAGTTCATCCTAAATAAACAAACACATTTCAATAATACATTTATTACAAGAATCAACACTTCACGCAACTCTTACATTTAAGGCAGTTGTGAGATTTAAAGCTAGACACCATTGTTTTTAGAATGCTAAAAAAAAACATTTTTTTAGTGGAATACTGGAAAGTATAAATGGTGGGAATGTCAAAAAGTAAGCTTTGGGTACAAAGCACCTTAAAATAAAGGAGAGATGTATTTTCAATTTGGCTTTGCTATACCTACTTATTTATTTACGCCTTGGTGGACACGAGAACATTTATAGAAAGTTGAGAACAGTCAAAGCGAGAGGGAAAAGACCCCATAACACCACAAACGCAATTACTCACATAGCCAAAGAGGTGCGTAAGCACAGTGTCCACTACATTGGTCGTCCATCCAGAGAGCTAGAAAAAGATACATACAGCAAGTTACTGCTAGAACAGATCGGAACTTTTATTTGGGGACGGGTGCTTCTAAGTTTCTATACTATAATAGAAACATAGAAACATAGAAAGTGACGGCAGATAAGAGCCAGAAGGCCCATCCAGTCTGCCCAACCTCTGAGTACTCTCCTTTAGTACTTGCCCTTATCCTATATCTAGCTTGGCATTATGCCTATCCCATGCTTGCTTAAATGACCCCACTGTATCAACATCTACCACCTCCACTGGGAGGCTATTCCATGCGTCCACCACCCTTTCCGTAAAGTAATATTTTCTGATGTTACCATTAAACCTTTGCCCCTCTAGTTTATGCTTGTGTCCTCTTGTTGCGGTTTTATTTCTCCTTTTAAATAAACTCTCTTCCTTTACCTTGTTGATTCCCTTTAAGTATTTAAATGTTTCTATCATATCCTCCCTGTCATGTCTTTTTTCCAGGCTATATAGGTTAAGATCCTTAAACCTGTCCTGGTAAGGTTTATCCTGTAATCCATAAACCAGAGAAGTTCAGAGAAGAGGCCCTTCTCTGAACTTTCTCCAACATTTCTATATCCTTCTGGAGATACGGTCTCCAGAACTGTACACAATACTCCAA
>VKOC01000010.1:9408982-9445363 GCA_009364415.1 Spea multiplicata
TACGGGCTCAAAATGCATTGTTTTCAATGGGTTTAGGGACCGCCCATTGTCCTTAAGGGGTTAAATAGAATAGAACAGGTGCTGCATTATAGAATTATAACTTAATATACAATATGGTTACCTTGTTGTAATTTGTTCAACAAATGTAAATAAACTTGTACATCTTGTAAATGTAACATATAAAGATATATAAATCAGAAGGGATGAGTTGGGTACAGATGTGTTGGCCGTGCTCCTAACAGTACAAGTCTTTGGAGTTTCTAGTAGATTTTTTTGATGTTTTATCAGCAACCATACGCCGCAGGCTTCCGCCATCTGAGAGGGCGCCATGGATGTGTGTCGATTATGGGAGCCCTAAAAGAAAATAGACCTTTTCACCGTATTCATTCTGCCTTGTGCTGATTTCCTAATGGCTGAGTAGGACTTCTTGACTTATGACATCATAACCATGTTCCCTTTTTACTCTCTGTCCATGCAGGCAGCACAAAAGGACAGCAGGAGATATCTGGGCGAGGGGACACCAGGAACAGGGGATGCACGGTGGGTAAGCAGTTTTCTGAAGGACCATAAGAAGTTATGATGTTCTTCTTATTCTTCTTTGTTGTATTTGCATTAAAGTGGCCTGGAACCATTAGCTTTGTAAGATTATTACACTTACAACCCCACTCACACTCCAGTCTTACAGTGGCAACTTTAGAAAAGTTTACAAAGGCACCATAATAGAATGATCCCTCTAATCAAGTAATACAGGAAAATCATAAACATACGAACTTAACAGAAAGTTAACAGAAACTGTGGCAGTTATTACCTGTCCTTCATTATCCTTGATCACCAGAAGAACCGGTGAGCTGGTAGCATTCATGGTTCTGTACATGGTCCTCAGACTGAAACCGTGTTTTTCTGTGCTGTAAAGAAGTCTCATGGGATATCCCACAACCCTTGGCGGCAAATGTTGGCCAATCTGTGAATAATAAGATGTTTACGCTAAAATAAATATATAAATAAATAATAATTAAGAATAAAACCAATACTTTTAAAGGAACAACACAGCCAGCAGAGTCACCCCTACCTTCTTGATGTGTTCATTTGTTAAAATCTGACTGTTCCCAACCAAAACGGGTTCATATGGCTCCTCGGTAGGTTTTCCGGTAGATTTTTTACTCTCGACCTCAGGGTACTCGATGCATTCAAAATCTGAATCATCGCTGGGCAGGGCTTCATACAGGTGATTGCTCTAAAAGATGGAAAAACAAAATAGTTCAATTTATTAGAAAATTCCCAGCGGGTGAGCACCAGAGAGCATCCCAAGGGTGCTGCTGAAAAACATATTATCTATCTTTGGGTTTGCAACTCAATAAATGTCTTGTTAGTGTCTTTTGATCTGTACATGTGCTAGAAATTAGCAATGCCAGCTAACAAATACCCAGGAAAATATACCGGTCCGTTACCAATGAGAAAGGATACAAAGAATATATCCACGTTTATTGCAAAGTATTCGAAGTTGCAATGGTTAATAAACAACAATTATTAGGAAATGATGGGCTTTAGAGCCTGTGAATCCTTTAGTTGGGATTATTTGTAACAACCGACTTTGTGTCTTGTTTTGGGTAACTGACTCATTTCCTTGTTTGATCTATACACATGTTTTATATCGGTATGATGTTGGCTAAACAAGTGAACATCTTGTAATGTAAGCAGCATGCTTGTTTTGGTCGAATACAAAATAATTACATGAAGCCGCAAATCTGCCTCCGATTACAATACCTGGACGAGCCGGGAGGGTTTATGTGTAACATTAAAAGAATTCCATCTAGTGATAAGGGCAGAGAATCAGCTCATAAACCAGATGGAAAGGTGAACTAAAAATGTAATTAAATATAAAGGGTGGATCAGACAGGTTCTGGGGTTTTACAGGCGATAGAAGCATGGAATTTAATGACAGATAAACATTTGGCCCATATGGCCGTGACATTTTTTTGACCTGCTTGATCCTTGGTCTTGCCTCGTGTCCAGCAGAACCCTATGTCTATCGCATACATGTTTATGTATTCCCACACTGTATGAACATCTACCATGTCCCTTCTCAGCGCAGGGGTAGATCTTCATAGCTGAAACTTTCCATTGCTTTGATTTTTTGATCATTTTTGTACCCCTTCTCTGAACCCATTCTATTTCCAGTATGTCCTTTTTTGTACTGGTTCCCAAAACAGCACTTCATATTCTGGATGTGGTTTTACCAATGACTTATAAAGAGGCAACATTATGATCTCCTAAACCTATTCCCCTTTTAACACATACCAGCATCATGCTTGCCTTATGGACAGCTACCTGATATTGTGCACAGCTACAGTCTATTGTCAACAAGAACACCCAAATCCTCTTCCATGGAGGGTTTACCCAACACATAACCGTTTGGAGGATAATTAGTATTTTTATTTTTCATTACCCAAGTGCGTCATTTTACATTTATCTATTAAAACACATCTGCCAGTTACCTGCCACATTCTCCCATTTTGTCGAATCCTCTTTGCAGAGAAATGGCTTCCTGTTCAGACTTTTATGACCTCACATAAGGAAATACTTCTGCAAAAATTGATACTTTACTTCATAAATAAATTAATCGGCCCAAGGATAAGAGAGGCGCTCCTCGTATAACCTTTGTCCAGCTGGAAAAAGGGACATTTACAACGACCGTCTGTAATCTGTCTTTCAATCAGCTCCCTGCCCAAGTACAAACCATTTTTCCAATCTGATGTGCCTTTCACTCAGTAACCAATTGTGTGGCACGGTATCAAAATTTAGGTATATTACATCCATTGGATTACTTTGATCTATATTAAAACTTACCATTTCATAAAAAGCCAGTAAGTCCGTTTGACGTGACCTGTCACCCATCAATCCGTGTTAAATATGTGTAATAAGAATTACCTGAAACAAAGTCCTGGCAGCATCTCTAAACATGTCTTCAAACAGATTTCCCACTATGGATACCGGTGTTTTGGTTTTCTTCTCTTTATTTTTATCTCTTTGTAGATGGTGCTAGGGGGACACCTCTTGCTTCTCCTCCAGTTGTTGACTTGGCTTCATTGAAAGTGTCCAGCAATCTAACGACGCATCTCAATGAGGTTTGACAGCCTGCACTGCCCCTTAGCTGAAATAGCTGTCCTTACTAGTAGATGAAGTATAAGTCCTGCCCAAGGCAAGCCCACAAAATCTTTACCTGCCTTGACCCTGTCTGGCGCCCCGTCAGTCACCACCAGTCCCATTTCTACCACCTCTGGTCTGATTCAAAAATGGCAGCTGCCGTGTGCTGCTCATCCATAACCTCAGAAATTATCTCGCAAAAACTCTTAAACATCATGCGGATAAGCCTCGGTTTTACCGGTACATTGCTGACGTATACAGAGATTGCTTTCCAATATTATTATAACGTTTAGCAATTAGTAGTAATCCTCACATGAAAGTATAATAACAACAGCAAAGCCATTACGCAAAACACGCTTTATCCTGGTGACCGGGCAGTCATATGTAACGTCAGGTCCCGTTATTTGTGACAGAAGTCAACATTTAGGGGATCCCATTCTTGGTGCTGCGATCAAAGCTGCGGAGAACTGCCCCTGCTTACTTTGATTAGACTACCTAATGAGTTAATCCATGGCTTCAGAAGCCCCAGGGAAATTTCTGCCTCCCTATAACGCAGTTACATAGCATTTACTATTATTATTTAAAATAAAATAATATTCCGCTGCGCAACATAACTCAACAATTATTCACTAAGCAGAGAGTTACAGTGAGAGAGTTTGCATGTTGCATATAAGATAAATCAATATATTCTTGGCCAATACATTTGTGACAAAATGTGATATTATAATATAATACATTTGAGACCTACATAATATATAATAATAACTGCTTAAAATGGATAAAGCAGAAATGGATCTATGCTGGGGTAAGTCCTTCATCATACATTCAAGCGATGAGATGAAATACCTTAACTCGCGTGTAAACCCTGTGTAGTGAATAAACCCAACGATACATCCCATGCCTATTTTAAACCCGTTAATCATATAAGTGTCTGCTTTTATAAGTTGGAAAGTTTGTCTGTTTAACCAAAATGCATGCAACTTTTCACCCTTCCCCTGTATATCTGCCGGCTCTCTGCTCAGAGCAGGATGGGATAAAAGAATTAATGAGGTCTGCATATGTTTTGGAACCAAAAAAAAATTATACATTTCTATTATTTTCTTTAAGAGTTGTACATACCAGCAGCGTGTAAGGAGAGCGAACCGTTTTCATGGTTGCGAGGTCGTCAGCTGAAGGCGTGAAGCCGTTGAAGGTTATATGTCTTGGATGAGGAACACGCCCAAAACACAGAGTTCACTTTACCACATTTCATAAATCTCAGTGCTGATGTCATACTCGTGTAAATGAGCCTCTTCACCCTCGATTGTGTTTATTTCAAATAATTCTAAAAATAACCCCTTTTTTATGTGTGTCTGCCCTGCAATATGTTGTGTTTTGTCACATACATGGGCTGCATGTATATTGCAAACACTTTTTTGGGAAAAAATTACAAAAAGTTACTTTTTAAACTTTTGCTATGTGGTTTGGCATATTTAGAGAAATAATGTTTCTTTATTTTTATGATTAATTCATGTGATGAGATTCATGATTTGCGTTAAACATAGAATTTGAAGTCAGAAGTCCCTCTTCTGTGGCTATTTTGTCCCAAGTGCATTATTTTACATTTATCAAGATTAAACTGCAGCTACCACACTATCGACCATTCTTCTGATTTACTTACATCATTCGCTTGTTCCGCCAGGGATGTCTATCCAGTTGCAGACCTTTGTATCATCTGCAAGGAACGGTCTCTGCATAGCTACGTTTCCCCAGGTAAAGTGTTAGCTCTTTATAACATAGCCTCCAAAATATAACTAAAGCAAGACAACGCAAAAGCGCCCAGCCTCCCAGGATGAATTGTAGGTTTCATACACTCCAAGATTATTGAAGATACTTTTTTTACACTACCCACTAGGTGGCACTGCAGAATAAAGAATATTTGGTGAAAATTCTCTGTATTTAAATATGTTGAATTTAAATGAATAATTAACAGTATTTTTATTTATTGTGTCTTTTAGTATTCCTGCTTAGGTGATCTGTTTATTTTACCTAAACAAGTATTGTTTTTGCATAAAAAGGTATGGTCATGTTTAACTCAATGCTCTAATTAAAGTTTTTTAATTTGAAAACTGGTTGCATTAGTGGCTGTAGGTTTCAACTTGAATCCAAATGTTACAGAATTATGTTTATAAACAGTAAATATTTTGGAATGTAATTGTTCAATTGAAACAAATCATGGATTGGATTCCTTTCTCTGTTATATAAATAACAAACAGTAGGTCACAAAGTCTTGGTAATGCTAGGTGATCCCATAAAATAAAACGAGTGTATGAATTACACAGCCATCTTATGTGGATACTTAGAAACATCCCTGGTCTGCTCTGCATCTGTTCCTTGTGGGATGGGGTGGAACTGGCTGAAGGAGATGGGGT
The DNA here is from genome assembly GCA_009364415.1 of Spea multiplicata. Taxonomy (NCBI): domain Eukaryota; kingdom Metazoa; phylum Chordata; class Amphibia; order Anura; family Pelobatidae; genus Spea; species Spea multiplicata. The sequence goes on from VKOC01000010.1 coordinate 9,414,538, forward strand.
GGAACTGGCTGAAGGCTAGTTGTAATAACACCTGGATACCTTCAAGTGTTTGGAGAGCAGGCAGACTTGGGTGGGGGAATGGACAGCTACTCACCACTCTTTCTCCAACCAGAATGGATTCCTGGGGCCTTTAAGTGACTACAAATTCAGCAGGGTGTTTTCTTTTTAGATAAGTAAAAATTTAATAGTTCTATTTATTCCTACAGAAAGTAAAGTCTCATGGAACAGCTAACCAAACACACACACCAGGACAGGCTCTGCACACCCAAACACACACACACCAGGACAGGCTCTGCCACACCTGACACACCAAACCCACACACCAGGACAGGCTCTGCCCACGACACAACCAGGAACAGGCTCTGCACACGACACACTCAAACACACACACCAGACAGGCTCTGCCACACCAACAGAAACACACACCAGGAAGGCTCTGCCACACCGACACCCAAACACACACACCAGGACAGGCAGCAGGGTATTTCCTGTGCACATTTCTGGACTGAAACTATAACTTTCCTGTGACAATCATGTTCTTATCAAAGCAGCTATTTTTAGGCATCCAAGTGCCTGTATAAATAACGCGCGTGCGGTGGGTACAGCTACGGAAGGGGGAAGAGGGCACTGACTTTTGTAGACTTGGTATTTTTTAGGTGCTTGTTTTGAGATGGACGCGGTTCTTCCTTGCCAAGTTGTTCTTCACTTTGGTGGAAGCTGAAATTTGTTCTGCCAAAGAGGGGTGAGGAGGACAGTGGTGATCGCTAGACATTATTGGTTTGTTTTTAAAGAAAATATATCGTTGCAGTAAGGAAGCAGCTGCCTAACTCTATTGTTATCACCTAACACCTTGCTTTCTGGATTAACCCCTTAATGACAAAGCCTGTACATGTAGGGGCTCAAAATGCATTGTTTTCATTGGGTCTAGGGACCACCCATTGTCCTTAAGGGGTTAAGCAACCCATAAGCGATATATGATATTAAAGATAGTCCTTATGGCAAAAAAATGGGTTAAATATATACAAGTAATATATGTACACATTCCATCTTTGCTATTTAAACAGAGTAAGCAAAATTCCAGGTTCCCGCTACTAACACAGATGTTCAAGTCATGTAAAGACAAGCAAAACCAACCTGCTGGTCTCGCTACGGTTTATCGACACTGAAAGAGCCTGGATGGCGGAGATGCAAAATTCCCAGGAATTTGTATAACACAAACAAGCCTTTGAAACATTTACAGAGTAATAATAGTCGGATATCTGTATCAAAGAGCGCAAACAAAACTATACATTCTTTACTATAAAGTTAGATTAAGTGATGTGAATTGGGAAATTATGTTATTCTATTTTACAGACTTGAGTATAAAGTCATGGGAGCAAAGAACATTGGAGAGGGATCCTGCTAAGGACCTGCTATGTTGAGTAATGACCCACTTGGTCTTGAATGTTGGGTTGGATCCAGTTGTCCTCACTGAAGGTTGCAGATGTCTGTAGACAGAGTCTTGTTGGCATTGAGGCCGCCATGCTGGTAGTCGTAAGGATGGGAAAGACACCCAGGTTGGGTTAGGAAGAGTTTCTCGGCACAGGTTGGGAGGACGGCAACTTGATTACCAGGATCTAAAGCACACGTGGTAAGTTTTAAAACAGAAACCGGAGCCGTGGTTAGCAACAGAACCTCCGGATATAATTTGTTATTTATGAGAGGCAACGTCTGCTGGATTGTGGACACAGAGAGGTGAACAACGGTCACCAGAGACAAAGAATCCGAACACGTGATCCAAGAGATGGAACTGGTAAAATGTTTTCTGGTCCTATAAGATAAGTTGCCCAACTGGGTAATTGGTGAAACCTGTGAAAAGTAAAAAATTAAACCAATAATAGCTTAAATTCTTTCTTTTAAGTGCCAGGGCGTGTGGCTTCCTCAACCTGTAAAACCCGATCCGCCGTCTGTATGACCTTAACCTAAACATTGGCTTTCACTAATTTCATTCTCTTTTGCGTCATCTTCTCTCTGCGAAAGACAAATTCCTTATATGTTTATGTAGACGATTCCACTACTTGGCTCATTGCCAGGAGATCTACACATTGCTTTCCCACAACTCCATATACAACGTGCCAAGGGGTACCACGAGGCGAGTTAAATGACATACAGGCATTAGTGAACGCTGGAGCGTGTACATCCAATACAGTAGCGATAGCTTCCCAGCTTGCGATATAACGGAGAAGTCCCATTGTACAGCGCTACGGAATTGGATGGTGCTATATAAAAGAATAAATAATAATAAAGTCACTAACATGGGTGATTAAAGGAGAGTTGAAAGACTATTCCCTGCCGTTAAAGTGCATACTGTGAACCTGAGCCGTGTGAGAAAGGTACTCAGCGGCTACAATATAATATAACATAATACAATATAACATAATATATATATATATATATAAAATATAACATAATATATATAAAATATAACATAATACAATATAACATAATATATATAACATAATTTAATAAAATATAACACAATCTAATATAACATAATATATATAAAATATAACATAATATAATAAAATATAACATAATATAAAATAACATAATCTAATATAATATAACATAATATATATAATCTCTGCGCTGAAACTTTCCACTGAGTCAAAATATTCATCCTGCTTGTAAGCAAATGTTTGCGACAGGTGCTCCGTAATGCAGGCAGGACAGCTGGTGGGATAAGGTCTTGCCGTTCACACATCAGTTCACAACTGTTACACATCTGGAATGCGTAACCAAAGTATCCCTTGGATGTTGTGTGGCCAAAGTTGTAGCGCGTCAGTGCACAGACCTCATTTGGGTTCTGGTTTCAGTGAGATGAAGATCTTCCATGAACGTGCATATAGTACATGGTGTAATAATGCACTGGAAGTCCATCACGTCGGAGACTTCCTGCTTCCTGGGCCCCGTGTCGCTGCGATAGCACACATAGCACACCGCGATAGCACGCTGCGTTAGCACACATAGCACGCTGCGCTCTATACCGATATCAGCAGGATTTCCTTAAGGGTGCTGTGCCAATGTAACACACGTGTAATATGGCAAGGAATATACAGAGATATCCTCATAATAAAACATAGTATGTTGTATGTAGGTGTGAGAATTAGGATTGGGGACGGTGGAATGTGGACCATTCTTGGTCTTGCAGAATCATTAAAGGTCAGATCTATGGAGCTAAACATCGCCTGTGTATTCATTGTATGGAGGAAGGCAGGGGGAGCTGCGGCACCGAGGATACAGTCTGCTCCCTTTTGTTCCACAGACTGCGTGTCAGCACCGTGGCCTGCGGCCCCTGCAGATCTGACGGGTACGCGGTCTGCGGGATATGTAGTGATGGCGAACGCGTGGCAGTGAGTGCCTCGCCGTCACTCTATTAAGGCTTTCCCCGGGGCATTAACCAGTAAAGCGCCTCCATGAAAACACGCTATTGATATAGCAATAATTCCACCTCCTACAGCTAGAGAAAAGGGCTCGTCAGCGCTGCCTCCTCTTTTATGAGCTTCATTGTGCGTCTTTAACACATTTTACTGATGTTACTATTGTTACTATTACTGCACAGAGGTCTATAGAGATACACGGAGGCGGCTTTACCATAAAACCACCGCTGCCTAGGGCCCCGTAATAGAATGCAGGACATATTCCTCATAACATTATATCTTTTATATATTTTATAAACCTGTAATACAAGCTTATGTATAATTATTATATTATATAGCGAATCTGTTTTTTTTCTTAGGGCCCTAAAAACCTACAGACATTTACAAAGACAGACAGGGTACCCGGGGCTTATAGACCGGTATATATATATATTATATACACACACATATATATATTATATACACACACACACATATATATTATATACCACATAACACAATATTATATTATACACACATATATATTAATATATACACACGCAGACTAATATAATATATATACACACACACACATATATATATATACACACACACATATATATATAATATTAACACACACATATATATTATATACACACACACATATATATTATATACACACACACATATATATAATATACACACACATATATATATATATATAAATCCCAGCTCTGTTGGTCACTAAACCAGATTCCTCGTTGATGACTCTGAGATTCACAGATCCTGTTCTAATTCCATACACTGTATTTTTTAATCTCATGTTTTATTTGTAAATTAAAGAAATACATATATATATTATAAATATCATATACATTATTATTATTACATATATAATATATTATCTTTTATTTATATGGCGTCAACAATTTACGCAGCGCTTAATACAATCCATATATTCAAGGGGTCTGACGAGACGAGAATTGACAGACTAAGACAAACCGATACATGAGGTGGAGAGACTCGGCTCGCAAGCTTACAATCTAGAGTGATCATTATATATCATTATTACTATTACATATATATTATAAATATCATTATTACATATTAGTTATTACATATAGATATTATCACTTATACTGGATAATATAAAGAGTATATGATGCTTATGATGTGTAGGGGAGCCATATACGTCTTTGCAGCCACTTAAAAAAAGGTTTTGCCCCTCACCTACGATTACTGCCCCGCGGGATCCCCCCCCCCCGGACTACCCTCAGGACCCCTCACACTCCGGCTGCGGCAGGATGTGACACTCACGCGCTGACCGCATCCTCACTCCCCCCATCGCCCAGACGCCTCCCCCTGTCCCTCCTACTCCTTGCAGCAGATGAAGCTGAGGATCGCAGAGGACGCATCACCGCCCGTTACACCGAACCTCTCACCGGGCACTGGGCTCCGGAGCACTTAAACAGCGTGCACCCTGCGATAGAAGGATCGGGCGAGTATACCGAGCGCTCCCCGGTGCTGATTGGGGCTCCGAGGGGCCCCGTAGCCAGTATCTACCAATATATTCGCTGGACCTAACCCTTCCCCGAGGGCTGAGCCGCTTCTCTCCGGGGTGATGGAGCCGGGTGGGCCCGGCGGGGACGCTCCTCCCCCGGTACCGGAGAAGAAGAAGCTGAACCGGGCTCCTTCCCCCGCTCGGCCCAAAGACCTGACCGGTTGGTCCCTGTCCAAGGCCCGCCGGGGTTCCCCAGTCTCCCTCTCTGTGATGCCCCAGGTCCCCCGACGGCCGCTCCCGTCACCTAATGGTAATAAGAAGCAGGCGGCCCAGGCGCCCCGGCCGGGGGTAAAGGCTAAAGCCTCGGGGGGTGCGGCCCCTCGGCGGGGAACGGACAGCAGCTCGGAGGGGTCGTGCGCCTCTGAGGAGAGCAGCAGCCGGACCAGCAGCGAGGAGTGCGGAGTCTCTGGAGCGTCCAGCCGCCTCCCGCTGAGCGCCTCAATGGCCTTCTCAGACCTGACCGAGGAGATCCTGGACGGCGGTACCGAGAGCTTGTTACGGGAGATGGAGGAGCTGCGCTCCGAAAACGATTACCTAAAGGTGAGGAACCTCGGGGGCGGGGCTTCGGCGAGGTAACAGGTCCTCCCTGGCTAAATGAGGTGCAGTACCTTATTGCAGGTGGAGCTGCTTTAGGGTCTGTTAATAGAAGTGTTTTGTAAGTAAAAGCACAAAACATAATGTCTTCATGTGTAATAATTGTGGGCCCTTTCTAAGTGAATACACAAAGTACTGGCTTTTCTATCATTGTTGGCAGTATGATTGGTCATTGTGGTAAAATCCATTACATGATGCACCTCAGGGGAGGTGCCTAAAGTGCACTGAACAGTAGTATGGCCTTGGGGCACCCAGTTCTGTAGGGTTATAGATATATATATACACACACACACATAGTGGGTGCCATAGCTTAATCTTTACCCCGCCGTGGGATGTTTCCGCCAGTACTGGATCAATTATGGAGGAACCTATTCCGTTGGATTGTGTGAGGGTCGGTGAAAAGGAGAAGAGGAATCTCCAGGTAAAGACAGACAACCGGATGCAGCATGTAACCAAATCACGGCAAAGTTATGGAAAGAGAGCTGAAATTCTGTAATTAGCGATGTTTTTATTTTGTTTTCGTTGGTGATGCGGTTCGGACGCAGCAGACTTTCACGTCACACCGAAGGGCAAATTGGTTTTGAAATAAACATTTGAACGTGGTGTTACCGTAGCAACCAGTAGAATGGTCCAATCAGAAGGAGCATTACATTGGTTGCTGAGGCGTTGACCATTTCCCCCCCCAAACTTTGCACTATAATTGCCTTTTCCTAAATAAGTACTGTTGTGAAGATCGCGCATGTTCTGGAGCGGCCCCTTTGATGGGTTGCTGCTGTTTATAGTCGCTTCAGGGGGACATTGCGTATGATTGCGTTTATGAAGCTAGAGGTTCACATCCATGATGTCCACGCAATACAGAATTACCATAAACAAATGGATTTATTTGCATATAGCACATATGATGTCATAGCCGTTCATGCTGCATGCAAAACATCATTTCTGTACTGTCTAATGCTCCACCCCTTCCCAGAAATTATTCTTTAATCAGGTAAATTCCTGCTTCTGTCTTCATTTTTCTTTGAATGCATAATTGTCTCAAACAGGGACTAGAAACGGAAGAGTTTCTGTTTATTATTTAAGCATTATTGTTATTATTAATAATAATAATAATATTTTATGTATCTATGGCTGTGCCAGCGATCTAAACCAAAGGACGCGCTTAGACCAGGATGCGGAGGGCTCTGTATTTGGATGTCTTTTTGGAACATTGCCAGGCCAATAAAGTAGTCATTAAATGGTTAAGTGCCTTTTTCCTCCCCGGCCAATCTTTTTAGCGTTGGGAGCCCCACATGTTGGTTGATTTAAGCTCGTAACGTTCGAGATCGTCTGCCTCCGGCTGCTTTTTTTTTTTGGAGTGCCGGCTGCTTATTTTTAAAACGGGCCGTTGTGCAGGCGGCCCTGTGATTGGCTGCCCGCGGGGTAATAAGTATCGGCACGGAGACGAGCGCAGCGGATGTCCCCCCCTTTTTTTTTGCAGCATGCTTTAATTATTTCCAGATGAGTTCTGGAGCTGGGACACTGCGTGACCCATAATTCCCATAGTCATATTTAGCTTTGGTAGCCCCTTAGATGATGTCATCGTTCAGCTTCTTCAAATAAAATAAATATAAATCTCTCATCCCAAGTACAGGATATGACCCAATGGTTTAACCCCTTGATTGCACAGTGGGAAAGAAACACATTGCCCCCCCCCCTTAGCTGCTGTTGGCCTTGGGGGTCTAAGTTAATTTCTTGGTGAAATGGTTGTGCCGGGGCGGTTGTTTGGACGCGTGGAGCGAGTGTAATGAGAGGCTCAGGTTTCACGGTGCTTTGTGTTTTGTAAATCTAAACCCTTGCTTGTGGATAACGTATAATTAGGCTCTTCCAGCAGCCTGGAGGTCGGGCCGGGTCAGTCTGGGTCTATCCGAGTTCCGGTCCGTCAGACTGCATGCTATATCTTTAATAGTATATGATGTGTAGCCAGAAAACGGGGACATAATATAATACCTAGTGGGGTACGCGCATGCACACAGGGGTCCGTTTTTTAGGGCTGTAGAATATTAAATTACGGCCACAAAACATTGTTTAAGGATAGAAGAGAGGGAAATACAGGGGGAGGAGAGGGACAGAGGGGTATGGGTGTGAAAGAAGAGACTCCCTTTCCCTAGAAGGGACACTTGGGAGGTATGATAAGAAAACTTCTATTCAGCTAATGGATGTTGGGGGCATGCGCGGTCGTGTTGCATGTTTATATAACGAGTGCGTGCAGAGCCATGCGAAACGCGTTGGCACGCAGCTCTCTTCGATCTTTTCTGGAGCTACGTTTCCGTTTTTAAACATTGCGTTCTCTGTATTTCCTCCTCGCAGCTGAATCGCGCTGTGAGTTGCCACTTAGTGGTTTCCAGAAGTGAGTGTAGTCATTCCTGGTGCGACGGGACACGTCTTGTTTGTAGGGTCATCCTCCGCTTCTTCGGTGAATCATTTCAGTGAATTTGCCTCTCCCTTCACCCTTCCTTTATCCTCCAAGCCTCACAGAACCCCCGTCAGACCAGATTGGGCCCTACAGCTAGGGCATTACCTACTAAACACGCCATAGTAAGGGGTCAGCATATTGTTTATTCTGATCGATGCTTCTGTATTTCTGATCCATTTTATGTCATTTTAATGGACAAAGTTTCCTTAAAAAAAAAAGGACATTGAGAGACTCAATCAGCTGACATTTCTTTTGTTTCTAAAGAGTTTGAAATGGTTAGAATTGCGCTGTTTGTATACATTCAGAATGTTCAATAACAGTGTTTATTTTGGGTGAAAACTACAAACAATGTAACATTCCAGTAACCCGTCTAGTAATGGTCTGTGCAGGGTCACTGGTTTTGCTTCTTGTCACATGGGGGAAAATATTTTTTTCCTTGAGAATAATACCCAGTGCTGTATACAGTTATTTAGGTCGCCATTGACAAAAACTTGGTGTTTTATCTGCTTTTATTCTTACAAATATCCTTTTTATCAGAAGGCAGCCGTTGTTGTCGTTCATGTGATATTCTCGGTGACTTTCTCTAGCACCACGCTGAGCTGATTCTTTATGGCAATGCTAATGAAGTCTATTCTTCCATAGACTTTTGTTAGTCAGGGTGTCCGACCGAGTGATCAAAACAGAGTTATTCTTTTGTATACCACGGGCAGAATAAAAAGCTGAGTGTTTGTCTAGTAGATTAGGCTAAGATAACAGAAGGGGAAGACATACATAGGGTTAATGCACAGCTGCCTAAAACGTATTATCTTATACAACTTAAACTTAAAAATAAAAACATTTTTGAAAAATTGGTGCTCCTCTTCACTTTGTGCCACAAAATATAATGAAGTTCTTACCGGCTGGGTGCTTTCTGTGTTGGTGGCACCAGGTTGTACCGGTAACAACCATTCTGACCAAATACTTACAAGGACCAACGACAGCTTCTGATTACTTGTGTAATGCAACCGAGAAGACCTCAGGGAATATCTTTACATTGTAAAGGGAGGGTATATAGACCGTATTGACCATGTGTGGTTTGTGGAGACCATGAGGGAGTTTAGAGACTTGGTTAGGGAAGTAGGACTTCTGTCATCGTGTCACATGCATATAATGTCGGTTCCATATGATGCAGTATAAGCATTATTATCATTTTTATTATTAATAACAATAAGATGGATATGGCATTGCAGAAATATGCTCTATTGATTAGCGTAGCTAATTTGGGGGACATCATTGTGAGAATAGATACATGGCCTTCATATCTGGGATGACCGACCGGTAGTTGGCCAGCTGTTGTTGGACTTATGATCCTAAGACAACTTTAGGCTGGTTGAGGCGTGTGGAAGAGATTACTGAATGGAACGAGCATTCAGAATTTGTAGAAGCTAATTACTTTTCGAAGATTGAAATAAAAAAAGTTCCCAAGGTGGTAATAAACTGGATGGGAAAGGAAAGTGAAAATCACAAGATTGACACTAGATGGTAAAATTACTTTACAACATTGTTTATTGGGTCTAGTTATAATTACCCCTGGCCCCTAATCTGTCCCTTTCACCCTTGTGTTTGTTAGGAGCAAACACACCATAGGCTTGGATCAGTTTGCTTTATTTTTTTCAACACCGCCCATGGCACATACATGGAGCATACAATACACTGCTTACCGGCTGCATCCAGAACACACAATGTGAGTCTCCTCCAGCTTTGTAGAATTGACCCTGCCATGAAGACCGGATAACCTTTACCACGAGCGGGTGCCTGAACCGCTTTGCCACACGGATCAAAGACAAAGGAACAATGCTTTGTGTTTTCTTTATGCATGATGGAGCCCCAAAAGCACAGGGGGGGAAAGCGACAGCTTGAGAGGGAGCCCAGGCAGCTGTCCTGCACGGGGTGAGAGCTTCTCACCTTCCAGACGCCAAAGCTCATCTTACCGTGAACCGGCCCTGCAGAGGCTGCCGTAACCAGCACCCCGTAAAATAATTCAGGGCGACATATGCGTTTTACTGCCGCCTTCCCCTCCCTGCTTTCATATCCTCGTTATGCTATAGAATTCCTACATCTACAGGAAACAAATAGGACCCTCGTATCACCGTCCCAAAAGCAAAGTCATTTTCCCAACTTGCAGGCATCCCGGTCCCACCCAGAGATTAAAAATGCAGGAAAGCATCATGTTAAAAAAGGCAAAAAATAGAGATTGTGAATTGTTAAGTATCGCATGGTTCAGTCCAAGGAAATGCAGATGTGGAATACCCTCAGAATGCCAATGTTATTTACTACATTAGTGCAAGAATAGCAGTGTTTGCCTTTCCAGGCTATCAGTGGGTTAATGCAGCCAATTCTGCATGCTCAGCAAAGCTGGGAGGATGAAGGAGACGTTAATTTAATCGGCACGGACCGGTTACAACATGAAACCTCCATCCAGCAACCGCACATTGGGTATAAATTCACTCCCCCAGAGTCAATTACGTGATGAGAACAGCCTTAATGGGATTTTTGTAAACCTATTTACAACAAGTACAAAAGTAATACATAGTCGCATAGATCGATAATGCCGTTAAAAAAAAAAACAACCAAGGCTTCAGCTCTGCTGGAACTCGAATGTTTGCATGGTTGGCGATGATTACAATCCCAACTTCCTTTTAGTTCACATTATGATGTTAGAATTCTGTGCCTAAGAATAAAACTAACACTTATGAAACAAAATAATAAACCAAATCTATACATTCCGGCATCTCCGCGAGAGAGTCTATTGACAGGGTAATATTTTTTTATTTAAATCAATAATTTGGGTAATTTTTTCTATAACGATAATAAAAGCAAAGCAAAAAATAAATTACTGCACTGGACAATAAATAGTTCGCTGGCTAAAACAATGGTTCCATTCACCTCGTTGAAGCAATACACGTGAGTTTATATTATCATCTATATGTTTAATTTAACACAATGAATAGACAACATACTTTAGTGGACCTTGTTGGATGACCACATTAACGTCACGGAATGTCTACACTGTTTGTCTTATTCCACGTGCGTGATACTTGCTTTATTATTTGTGGTCTGCATGATTAAGACGCGATGTCGCCTTTCCCTTCCATCTTTCAGGATGAAATCGAGGAGCTGAGGTCGGAGATGCTGGAGATGAGAGACGTTTACATGGAGGAGGATGTGTATCAGCTTCAGGAGCTCAGACAGCAGCTGGAGCAAGTCCACAAAACATGCCGCATATTACAGTACCGACTGAAGAAGTCCGAGCGCAGGGGGCTGAGGGTGGCTCAGACCGGACAAGTGGATGGAGAGCTGATCAGTGCCCTGGAGCAAGATGTGAAGGTAACTCCAACAATAACCTGCGTATTGTATCTATTCCTACGCATTTGCTTAGGGCTGGGAGATGGTACTGAAGATACAAGGCAGGAGCCTCACATTTGGCATTCATGGCCTTCTCCCCATGTACCATCTGTCACTAGGGGACATTTAATGCAGGTCTTTGGGTACAATGTTCCCGAGGTCTTGTTATTTCAAAGGTGTTTATCTTTCCCGTAGCAGCCTCCGTCGTTGGGCATTGGCACGCGCCATGCGTAAACCTCACAAGGGAAGGGCGCACCCCGATTACAGCCCGTCGGCACGGCCCTTGCTATCTGTGCCAGCTGTAGCCTGTTTGTGGCTGGTGACATTGCAGGATGTGTTTGTCATCCGTGATAGATTTGGATCAGAGCTGTCTTTAGGGCCTTGGCCGTACACCGTATCTTGTTGCTGAATCCCTGTAGCCACGTCTGCTCGGTTCTTCATTATAGGGATAACAGGCTATTCATTATACTAAAGTGAGCGGTGAGAAACCCGAGATGTTCTTGTAGAATACATACATACAAGTGGTGTGCCGACTTTCAACGAGTCTTAATGATTAACCGCTCAATATAGATTTGGTCAACCAAGCTCTTCTTGAAGGAGAAACCTGATAAAGGATTTTTTTAGAAGGAGGTTATTTCTATATTAAAAAATAATCAGATTCCTCCTTTGCATTTTGAGAAGCACATCTCAGTAAGGGTTTGACCTTGTAAGTATTTTGTTGTTTAAGTTGAATATATCAGACATTTACTGTATATAAGTAGTGAGTAAATAAGCTGAGAGACTGGCGGATGAGTAGAGGTCCATACTGTCCGCTCTGAATCTCCATTTAATTGCTTTTCGTTACGTGTGATATCTTGTAACGAGGTTCCTGCACAAATATGGTATCCAGGTATCTAGATATTTTTTGTGTGGTTCATCTGCTCGACATCCTTAGCAAGATTCAGAATCCCGAATCCTCACGTCATCCTGGTTTAAACTCCGCATCACAAATCCCAACCACCTCCTAGTGGATGGCTGATGGAGAATTGTTTACTTTGGTAGACTTCTGAGGGCTTTTGGATGGACAGTTGGGCTACAGCTGTTGGGAATTTGCATTTCCTGTGTCCTTCTTTATGTCTTTAAAACTGGAACGGGCTCGGGAAGTATTGGCAGAGGAAGTTAGTCAGAGCCGCTTCTGTAAAAGGAGTACGAAGAACCCTCTGCATGATTTTTGTACATATTACTTGAATCTGAGGGCAATGTCTGGGGTTTGTGTGGAGATTTGCCCCGGAGGTTCTGGCTCGGGCAGCTGGGCCTCTTGGGAAGTCTATTAGTCTGTGGGCTGGGTAGTTAAGTTTTATTACCCTCTTGGCTTTATTACAATACCAGCCTCTGACTCTACCCACTAATTACAAGAAAGCCCCCACAGCGGCCATATTAAAAATGATTTGGCTCCATCTTCCTAGGTATATGGGCTTTAACTCCCTCCATGGACCATATATTTTATCAGACTGGAATTGTTGTTGGGCAAAACTTTAAATTTGGAGCATTCATCAGGAGCACACGATTGGTTGCTATGGTAACGGTTTTATAATCCCTCCTGGATTGTGTCAGAAATATATGGCGTTCATGTACTGTCGGATATTTTCATGGTTGCTGGCGAATTGCTTCTGAACGCTATCGCTCTCCAGAGCTTTGCAGGAAATCGGGGCTCTTCCCCAGTTGCCTAGCAACTCCAGAGCAGGCCCCGGCCTATGTTTACGTTGCTGACTTTTGCCTTCCTATTTCGAATGTCCTTATTTTCCATTATTACACCGCTTGCGCGCTGCCAGTTTCTTCCTCTTCCAAACAAAGCCGCTCAGTCTGTAAGAGACCGGCGGCTGCTGATATTTTGGTCGCGTAAAAAGCAGAAGGGAGGGAGCGGCGAGCTGGAAAATGCTAGGAACCAGGATTTTCGGATGAGATTCCAGTAACTCTTTCATGGCCACCGATTGCTTGCACTTATTATTATTATTATCCTTGTTTATGATCCCCGATTTGCTTGGTCATAGCTTTATAAATATCCATCTTATAAATATGGGTCATTTACGTCTTACATCATTTTCAAGGCATAAATAATGTATCATAATACTGAAAAACCAAATTAAATTAAAAATGTCTCTAAATCGACTGCATATATATATATATATATATATATATATATTTATTTATTTTTTTATTTCCTCCAAGCTGCTATACAAGGAGAGATCTATGTGATATTGTGTATATAATAAATAGAAATATGTGACTTATGGATTATTTAAACTGGAGGTATTAGTGGGTGGCCCATAGACTTTGACGGTATGTATGATGGAAAAAGGATCGTCCGTGGGCTCGGTTTTCAGTGTAACACAATGTTATATATGATCTATAATGCAGGCGCGGTAAAACCGCTTATCCATCGCCGGCTGACTCACATTTAGAGAGTTCAGAGACTATTGTGAAGAGAAACATTTGTAACAATTTGACTAATAATAAAAAGTATGCGATTATTGTAACATAAAGATTTCCTTACGCCAATACTAATAAATTTCATCAGTAACCCTTTAATGTATGTGATAGCTGAGCAGCCCCATTATGTTTCTGTGGTGTCCCTTTTGCAAATCCATGGGGGGGGGATTCTAGGATGCATTTAACACTTTGTGCCCCCCCCCCCAGCTATTTTCCATGCCGGTGATGCTCTCCCGCACTGCCTCCCCCACATTTTTATTTCATTAGATTATTTAGTAGATTAGCGCACTCGCTCCCCATCCCGTGGGACATAAATGAGTGCCACTTCTAAGCGAGACACCACTTGTTTGGCGGGGAAACTGAGATCGACGAAGAAAGGGCTGTTTGCTTCACTGGGCTCTGAAACAATAACTATTGTTCCCTTTAAACTGTTGGTTACCTTTCGATATTCTGATAGTCTGAGTATGTTATACTTCTTTCTCTAATCGGCTATTATCCCATAATTTCTATGAAAACAGGAAATGTAACTTGTGAAATAGTTCCATTATGCCAAATCCAGTTGTTCTAAAGACACCAGGAGAGACATGGATGGGCCTTTGTCTATTATGGAGCTGTGGGTGCTGAGAACCGTCCAGACTGATTACTGTAGCAGCTGTAAATCCTGTAATTTCAGTGTATTGCATCATCCGAGCTCGGTCGGCCTGGAAAGCCCCACGTGCTTGCTCCTGCGCGATGACATTCCTAACACAAACCAGGCCCCAGTCAGGAGACTCTATGCATTGTGGATCTTGGGTTTTGCTATTACTAGAGGCTGGAGTGGCTCTCTATGTTCGTATTAAATATTTGTCTCCCGGTATTGCCGACCGGTGCCATGTAGAGATTTGATATGCTCTATGTGGCTGACGAATTGGGCCGTAGGAACGACTTCCTACCTTCCATGTGCTAATAACCAAATTAAATGGATAATTTCAAGATCTTTTTAAATCGGCAAAATAGGAGCAAATCAACATTTCAGCCAGTGATTGTTAATGTACGGGACAGCTGGTGGCCATGTGTGCCTCCTTAGCTCTGTGGCTCCCCAGAAAGTCCACCCTGCTCTTTAAATAGAGATTGTAACCATAACACGTTTTAAGAGGACTGACAGCTGAAATGCATGTAAGGTGCAGTAACTGCAGAGGTTTTGTCATCACTCTCTCTGGCATGCGTACAATGATGTCTTAAATTAACTTTGAGTGAACCCAATAGCTCTGTTATATTTTAAAGTATGACGGATCAGACAAGGGAGAGAAATACAATCATAGCAAGAAAGCACATTGGATAAAGTAGGGGCCATTGGCTGGCATCATTAAAGTGAAGCTCCCACAAAAGCCTTTTATTTATTACTATTACCATATTATGCTTTTAAAAAAAAGTTGTAATGTCCACACAGCATTTTAGACATTATTTGTCATATATAATATGTGTGCCCTAGCCCTGTGATTCTACTAGATACACACTCCGTATCATATTGGCTCCTGGTAGAATGACTCAGTCTTAATCATCCAGAGGGACCATCTGACTGCTAATCTAATGAAGTCCTTTCATATGTATAGAATTAATAGGGTTTCATTAGTATTATCATACAGAATTGGGCAATTGTCACGTATGTGTAGGGAGAGTAACCGCAAACAATAGACAACTGACAATGGCTGCATCCAGGTCTACAAATAAAGGTTTATTGGAAAAATATGAAATAAAAGCTACTTTTCCTTAGTGCTAATCTACGTTACTGTATGGTTTCCGCCACCCTCTCCTCCAAACAGTGTTGGACAACACTGCTTCTTTATGCTGGGAGCTTATTGGGATGGTTCTATTTTGCTTATTTTAAAAGAAACATAATAATAATTAGCTGTCGCATAAATATAAATTATGCATGGTCTGCTTTTTGTGTTACCAGTTATGTATAACAATGGCCATCTTTCTATATATAGGGGTATATTTAATTTGAGGTATGGGAAAAATGGGTGCAGGTATTTTTTCTTCATTTAATTTTGATTATCCGAAGCTTCATAATTTTCATTATGGAAGAGCGCAGATGCCAAGGATTCCCTGCCTAATGGAACATTAGATTTGATTGTGTCCCCGATCTCGGCAAAAACAACAGTAATGTGCTTGACTACAAGGATGAAATGCAAGCTGTCAAAACAATTTGCTGCAGGTCTCCTGTTACAAAATGTTTGTAAATGTTTGAGAACCGTCCACAAGTGAAAATGACAGCAAAATAATATGTGGATCGGACCCTCGGTCTCCATTTGACCTCCCACCCAAACTTAACCCTCTCCCACTATATGACTTTGAGCCAATTGTCAAATTCTCTGTATATCGTGACACATCTTGCTCTTCTTGGCGAGGCAAATTTCCATATTTTGGTTACAAAAAGACCATCAGGTCCAACCTAGCCCAGGTATCCCTAATTGCATTGTGCTTGGCAAGGTATATGGGAAGGTTTCCTTGGCTTTTGTGATTCAAATAGTCATAATATTTCATTGTATCACAACCACCATCAGATATTGGGCTTTGGACCCCAACTCATCATGTTTAACCCCAAGGTGACCTCAACCCCCTGCACCTTTATAGTTTCTATTTTCTCACCTTTTTAAAAATGTCACCTATTGCCCCCTCTTCAGTACTTTGCTGTCTTTTGATGTGACTTGAGTAATATAATGCAATCTGTATAGTAATGCATTCCTGTTTAAAACAAGCACTTTTAGTCAAAACCAATAAAAACTGCTGTTGTGCAGGACGAGCAGAATATAAGTTCTGATATCCCTTTTTTTTCAGGTGGCCAAAGATGTCTCCATTCGTCTCCACAATGAGTTGGAAGCAGTTGAGAAGAAAAGGGGGAAGCTGGAAGAAGAAAATGAAGACTTGCGCCAACGGCTGATCGAGACAGATTTGGCAAAACAAGTTCTGCAAAACGAGATGGAAAAGATGAAAGAGGTAACGGGCTACAAATACACTTCGGATGTTTACAAAGTGGGGCTCGATTACTGGGCAAGCATTGTTCTTCCTAGGCTTATCTTATTAGTCTGGATTCAAATCATGAGAGAAGAACTGTCTAGGAACCAAGGTGGGGGTTCCATTTTTGTTCCTAGTCATTAGACCAGACCATGACATCACGATATTAGGTGACCCATACCATACTGATTTTTCAGTTAATTCTTTTTTTGTTAAATCTTTCTTTTGGGTGGATTAGTTGTTTTGAGGCTAGAAATAATTCAAGCGATTACATCATACCCAGCTGGAAGAGATCTTAAAAGGTTCTCATCGGGGGCCAAAAATTCATGTTTGTCCACAATTTTGAAGTAAACAAAGAACACATTCAGAAATGCTCAGTGCTTGTAATGCGGCAGAAATCCAGGCTTTTTTGGGGAGGATTTGTGAAATATAAGGCGCGTTAGAATACAGAAAGTTGGCCTTTTGAGGAATTGCTGTAGGCTGAGCCAACTCAAAGCCTCCCTTACAGCGAGAGGAGAGTCCCTGGTGATGATCAACCGATATCCATACGTCGGTGCGAGAGTCCATACCCAGGAGAATAGACCACAAGCCTCAGCGTGCCTCAGTTTACACCGTGTAATAGTTAAAAAAAAAATCAGCGAGTAAGAATTGCTCTTCTTTTTTCTCTGGGAAAAAAATCTCATTAAATACAGTATTATCCTTCGATCCACAGTTAATTTACAGGGTGGGGTTACGGATTACGCTCAGTCCTTCCTGATGAAGGTTAAAGTAGACCTGTCAAACAAAGCTAATAATGACATATAATATCAGTTGTGTTGTAGAAGGTTCTAAGATAAAAATGTGTTAATATATATAATTATTACACACATATAAGGTCCCACCTAGAACACCTAGGGTCACAACATTTAGTGGGAGGGCAGCGGGTGTCACAGAGAAAGAAGAAACTGACCCAGTGAAGCAAGGCTTTACCTGGCGACTCAACTATATAATAAGATTTATGGCCTCTTATGCTATAACATCTGTTGCGCTATACATCCAAGGGTTGTATTTGTATTTGCACCCCGGCTATTCCTTTTCAACCTATAGCCCAGAGTTTTTTTTTCCATTAAGCTCTGACACTCGGTACAGACCAGATCACCGAGCTGCTGCCAAGCCAAGTGGGACTCGTCCACCCAATATGGCGGACCCTTGTTTCCATCCTTAAAAAGCGATAGACCTAAGGGGAGAAGGTGGAAAAAGGTGTTTTAGCTGTTTGCACCTCGATCCAGATAAGCCAGGAGTTCATATCGAGCCCATGCTGGGTTATCCTGTTTAAATAGTATTTAAAGCCTATGGTTCTAGTTCGTTTTTATGCAAGTCCTCAAGACTCCTTGTATCACCCTCGGCACTGCAGTGCTTCTTTGTTCTATTTGTACCTTTTGTTCCGGACTCCCAGGTGATAAATAACGTATTATTTGGTGTATTGCTAATGAGACCAGGCACAGTATAGCATTTATATTTTTCTCTCGACTTGGCTATAAAATGTTCCTTTCTCTATAGTTGCCTCCAGCAGGAACGTAATTGGGCTGCAGCAATTTTCCACACTCCTGCAAAGCTGTGATCTGCCTGCGCGACCGAGAACAATGGGCACTGTATCGCAGCATCATTCCTGTTAATAGACCAACACCCTTTTCCCTCTTTCCTTGCTAGCTTGATGTTTTTGTGGGCTGAGGTGGGAAAGCCGGCCAGAGGCTCACGTTATGATACGAGTTGCCCGTTGGAGAAGTTGGTAGCCTCCCAGGGTATATTTATGGAGCAGATGGTGGGAATGCATGAGTCTAGCACTGATCCAAAAAGGATTTTGTTATAAATAAATAAATAAAAAGGCATTCTGCACGACGAACAGGGACAACCTACATACGGCGCAACTCTCCCAAATAAAATACCATGATAAAATTCCTTTGGTATTCCTAACTGATTTACAATGTTTCACACCATCGTTACATTTGTAACAGACTAATGACAAAACATTGTGGTAACATAAAAGGTTTTTTTTTATACTTTGTATTATGGGCAGTGTATCATTTAACCATATATTGTCTGAATATTGTCATTTTGCTTGGTGTTACTTTAAATTATCCCACTGATTGTAACAGCGCTACTGAGCCTGCAGGCGCTTTATAAATAAATGTAATGTAGCCCAAAATACCAAAGTGCAGATTAATATAGAAAAAGGAACATCTCCGATGAGGCGTGATATCAAGGTCCATAACTTCTTGCCCTGTTCGCCTTACGAGCCGCCGTCTTCCATCTCTAGGACGTTCGGCTAACCGGTTCTTCTCTTTCTTTGCAGAACTCTTTGAAGAAGCGAGGCCGCTCCTCGGGAAAGATGGATAAGAAGCCCCCTCTACAGGTATGACGATGTTTAAATCTGCCACCACCAGACGTTAAGATAATCAGTATCTGTATTATATGTATTGTAATCACTACAAGTTTTAATCAACAAATGCAATCCCAGAATGCTTTTTCCTGAAACAAATTATCAGTACTGGGAATGCCGATTTAAATCCTAAACGGACACTTCTTGAAAACAATATTAAAAAGTTAAATAATTGAAAATGGTACAACTTATAATACATCATGCAAAGGTGTGGTGCATCTACATACGGTTTGAGCCCCGGGGTATGGTGGGCTAATGTATACACTGTGCTTTATAGGGCAAGCATTAAATACTGTATGCCTATGTATAACATTGTGTAATAAATTGTGTAACAAGCAGCCATGATCATACAACCGGTTGTTACAAGGGTTTTCGAATGTACACTTAATGAGAACTCCATTCATAAAGTTAGTTAATCGGTAATATTGGCTGGCCCATGGGTTGTTTGATGCTCGGAACTTATCAAATGCTGACTACGGCACCATAAAGCATATACCGTCTATACTGCTCGATGTTTGTCCGTAGCACCATGCTTCACTTTGGGTCTAGGGGTAAATTGTGCACAAATACAGTGGCGTCTGTAATAATTCCCCCGTAACACCCAGTGGGACAAAGCTCTGGATTGTCTTAATTCTTGGAATGGATCGTGTAACAAAACTAACCGCGCTGAAAAGTATCTCAGAATACACTTTATCCCAGAAAATAAATGCTGCTTAATTCTGAGCAAGTCATATCCTCCAAAGGCTTTGGCTTAAATACATGAAATCAATCAATAAAAAAAATATTACCAAATGATTCCAGAATCTACCGGTTCAATGGATGCTTTGATACCAAAGCCATGCTTACTCCTCTTTTCCATTGGAGTCCTTTACATCCCAATTTGATTTAAAGCACCCAACCGCTCTGAATGTATTTTCTTTTCGCTTTCTCTAGATTTGGGTGCATGTAAATCCGTTTTTGTAAGACGCCATTAGATTTTGCTTACTGTGTTTCTTTTGTTGAAATAATGTTTCTGAATTCCTGAATATGTTCATTTATCTGGAATCGTTAGCATTCAATCTTCTGCTTCAGAATCTGCATTTCAATGGTGCTTTGATTAATGCCTCTGCCTTCATTAAGAAACATGAAAAGGGGGCTTTAAAACGTTCGTTGATTACAGTGCAAAGGCATCTGGGGGAGAATGAATTTTCATGGATCCGGGGGGAAAGAAGGACAAATGCCTTTCTGTCTGCTATAATGTTACGGGACGTATAGTATGTAAAGCTGTGTAACACAGATACGTTTCAGTCCCGAGACACACGCCGCGGTTAGATTGTTAGTACAAGTGGCTACCACATCATTTCGGAGAGACTGCATTTGTTATATCTTTTAGTGCTTACAAAGTAGCTCTGTTTTCTTTCCTCGTTTGTATTGACCAGGATTATAATCACCAGCATTAGATGTTTGGGGGTTTTTTGTTTGTTTTTAATAAAAAAAACATTTTATTTTCTTAATTTTAATTTTGAAGTAGATACTTAATTGCAGTAATTAACTTGTTTTTAAAAAAATTTTTTTAAAAACCTATATTTAGAAACTATTATGATAAAAGTCCATAAAAATGAAATAATAGTTCATGGTACAAACTACTTTAATTTAGTAAAAAAAAGATGTATTTTTTTCCATTCAAAATTTAGGTTGGTTTCCAAATTTTTAGTGGGTCTTCTCTGCTCCCCTGTATACTCTGATCAAAACACGATTGCTTGGTTTCCCTCTTGATCACAAGATTTTTATATACACACACCAAGGTTTCGTTGGTAATATGTGTAAGAAGCACTAGCCGGACGTTATTTCTTAACATCACATTTAATATTTACTGCAGAAAACACCAATCCAATGAAAATGTATCTAATGAAATGTTTTCTGTGGTTGCAGGAGGACAGTGCCGATATAAAATGCCAGTTGTACTTTGCTAAAGAAGAGTCGCTTTAATGTGTAAGAAGCTTACAAAATTGGCGAAAGACAATGACAGTATGAAAGAGGAGTTGATTAAGTATAGGTCCATGTTCGGAGAACTTGACAGCTCTTTGTCCATTGATGAGTTGGCCAATTCCCCACACTCCAGGGAGGCAGAGCTGAAAGTCCACCTTAAGCTGGTGGAAGAGGAAGCCAACATCTTAAGCCGGAGGATTGTGGAGCTAGAAATTGAGAGCAGAGGTTTAAGAGCGGAGATGGACGAGATGAAAGTACATGGTGACCGTGAGCTTCTAGGTCCAGATGGCAGATTGGCATTTTTACCTGGGGAGTCTGGAGATAATTTTGTTGAACTTAGGAGGCATTTGCAGTTCGTAGAAGAAGAAGCAGAACTTCTCAGGAGATCATTGATGGAGATGGAGGACCAAAACAAGCTCCTAATGAATGAGCTGAATAAGTATAAGTCAGACCATGACCTAGACATAACCCTGTCTGAGGATAGCTGCTCTGTCATCAGCGAGCCTTCTCAGGAAGAACTTACCACTGCCAAGATGCAGATCAGTGAGCTTAGTGGCAAGGTGAAGAAACTCCAGTATGAGAACCGAGTACTCCTTTCAAACCTTCAGCGCTACGATCTGGCCTCTTGTCAGACCAAAAAACCTTTAATGGAAACGGACGCTGAAGCTGGCGATTCAGCGCAGTGTGTCCCTACACCTCTTTGGCGGGAAGGGCCCATAGGTGTAGAAACAGACTGCTCTGAATCCAAGGAGCGGTCAGGTAACTTCAAATCTCCGGATTCTGGTCACAGCTCTCCGTCCAGGTCACTAACGATTAAAGAACTTGAGTCACTTCATGGCATTAGGACACAAGCTGAGTTGATAAGCAAGGCCATTGAGGTCTTAACATCTGATTCAAATGGGTTCCCCTCGCGTATCAAACTCTGTACAGAAAAAGACTGTGGAGACCTTCTTTTGAAAGAGGCCATAGATAACAGCGAGGTAACGAATGACTCCAGGCTGTGCGGCGCCATTTTTACTAGTCTTGTGGGATTACAACAAGAGCTGAATTGCTTTTCGAAGAAAGTAGACACCCTAGGAGACTGTTCTAAAGAACAGACAGATACTTTATCGGTGGCTTCAGACTCCACTTCTTTGGACGCAAACGATTCATCTAAAAGAGATCATGGCTCAAGCTTGCAGGTGAGTGTCATGGACATTGCCACGCAGAATCCCTATCTCTCCCATAACAATAATTTCTTTATTTGCATTGTCTTACCCTTTAAAAAAAACAACCTTAACCTACTTTTACCCCCTTTTCAGCTAAATACTAATAAGTAACCTGCTGCATGGTAATCACAGAAAAGATAGGACTCTGTGCTCAGAGAGTGCTTATTTTTGCTCTTCATCTTTAGAACACATTCTGTAGCATGGGATTTGATAATATCGACTTTATGCTCAATTTTAAACCAACGGTGGAAGAGAAATATGTCCTAGTCAGGTAGTTGCCCTCAAGAGGACATTTGTTTTTAGTCCCAGTCATTGATTACTGAGCAGACTATAAAGGGTTAGTGCCTGAAGTGAATATTCTGATCCATTGGTACCCGTGCCAATAGCCTTCTAGAAATGAGTTGTGTTGAAACAATCATGGTGCTGTACGGCTGCATTGGACTTGTTATTGGGTCAGTGTTGGCATCTGAGGTCAAGTCCACCATCCAAAATGCCAGGTCCTGTGTCAATCTAGAGCCCTCATGGTCCATAATATTAATAACTCAACATGTGGGTCAGTGGGGAGCCAAGGTAGGGATGTGAGGGTTCTTCACCAGTTTGGGTCTGTGGGAGTTCCAGGACCCTGTCAGAGATGGGCCCCACAGCTGAAACCCCTTGATGGCAGCCTTGTGTGGAGTAGACATCATCAGGGAACTATAGTTGTAAAGAGTAATGCATTAGAGGCTAAATGTTTGTTTCCATGGTGACTGCCCAAAATCTGCTGTTTAAATATGGTCCGTTGTGTCACTTTGTCGTTTAATATTCAGGTAGACAGCAGGCGCACGGACATTTGTATATCAATTCGATTATGTGTCAGACGTTTCTTTTAGAGTTGACCTGGAGTTGACATCGGCATCACTTAGTATTCTGATGTACACATATACCCGGCGAGAAACATGCCGATAAAACAAGGTTAATGTGTTAATGCACTCTATACAGGGACAGGCTGCCCATCTGCCGCACTATTATTAAGGGGAGGAAACAGTCAGCGTGTGGTCTGGCTGCCAATAAGTTACAACTGTCAAAGCGGATCAGATCAAACCGTATAACACACACATAATCGGAAAGGATGGGAAACGGCTAAATCTTCACCTGGGGGTCCGTGATACAACATGTGATGCATTCAGGAACAAGCAGTATCTGTGTCCAATATACATTATGAAGGCCTGACCCAAATGAGCTTCTGTTGCAGAAAGCGCTTGGCTGACCCTGTATAATGTATAGTTAATTGAACTCAGCAGTAAAATCCATGTTCTGGGGTAATAGCGTCTGAGCCCATTCACCCGGCCAGTTCTGCCCCCAGGCTGTTCACGGCAGTCAGAACTAATCACACCGCCTGCCTGACACAGAGGAGCTACGGCCTCTTTGTTCTTCATGGTTGGAAAGATCAGACGGATAATCGAAAGATTTGTATTGTAATCGGTTCCTCTGCCTCACACGGCTTATTTAATTCCATTTGTTTTATTTATGTGTGTTTGACATGTTTGTTTAAGGAAAAAAAGTTGACCTAAGTGATGATGGAAAATCCGCACCTTGGGTATTCATTAAACCTACGCTCTGTTCCACCGGTGTGAAACGTCTCCTGTGAACCCGGCTGCAGAATAAGTCCCTGTTGACGTCGGCTCGGTAGAACTTTAAGCTGCTCTGGATATAGCGGCTTTACCAGAGCAAAACCCCAGTCACCTACCCTGCTCCTTCGCTTAAACTTTCTAATTATGTTTTACGGCTCACGTGAACGCTTTAGCTTTCTCCTAATCGGGGTTGAGACCGCCGACCGTCAGGAGGACGGCTGCATGGTTTTCTTTTTGCGGTATGTCCAAAGGGGAGCGCTTGGAGACCCGTACTACGTGCTTTGAGTTACATCATGGTATTATGATGGGTGACACCATACCTCTCTGCTGTCACTGATTAAGCATGATTTATAGGGAACATAGACGCAACAGTTTATGGCAGCTGTAGTGCAGGAGCGTGAGTGGTTATTGTAGGAGTTTTCCAAACCGAGCTATGAAGGGACTGGAGGAGCGGCGTACGTACAAACCTCGGGATTAGTGGTGCTTAGAACATAGATTTAAGGAATGTGTTGCCCTACTGCTCATTGGAAATTAAATGGTTAATGACATTTGGATACGGTGTTATCCAAAGTTTGAGTTGAATGGCCGTTTGAGTTGAATGTTTAGAATTAAACGTCACCCAAGTTCATCCTCTTGTTACCAATCAGTTATTCAGCAGTGAATTTAAAAAATGGTAACCGCTGAAAGTAAAACTGAGGTCCTGTTGACCTTCTGAGCTTGTCAACGTAATAAAAATAATAGCAACGCAGCTCATCAAATAGGCAAATATTTTCACTGTAACATCTATAGAATAAAATGATCTTCAACAGATCTGCCACTTCCTGTCTTCTTATTTACAGACACATATATATTATATATATTGGAAACCATAGCGTGGTAGATATGGCCACCATGATGACGTGCTGCATCCTCGTTCCTCTCCCTTACTGTTAAGTTGCTGATTGTTGGAGGAATTCAAATGGTTAATTCCGTGTTCCACATCTGAGGTTTATAACTAAAGCCTCGCTGCTCCTCCTTCCCCGCTCTAAACCCAGGTCTGTAAACAATAGCGTCTTTGTGGTGCGATGTGCTAAATGCAGAGCACTCAACAGGGACATTCTGCTGGTTGCTATAGCAATTGCCCCAGAACGGAACTTTAAATGCAAAGTCAACAGTTGTGATTCATGGGAAATTTAGTCCACGCTAGCTGAACTGTCAATCAAAGGCTTCACTGTAACAGTATATAAAACTCAAATCTAAATGATCCGTTTAATCTTCTATGAACTTGCGTTTTGATTGGATACGGAGTGATATTGGGGAGCCGGAGCCGTGTCTTTGAATCCAGTCTCCAGACCTTTGCCAGGATCCTGTGATCCAGCGGCCAGATTGCATTATTCACTAAGCCTGTCTTGTCGCCTGGTGGTATTTACGTATAATCCTAACTAGGCATATTGAGTCCTTCTCTTGCCATATTGAACTGTTTGGAAGCATTCGGGAGCTTAATCTTCTCAATACAGATCCGGCGGCAGATGTCTGTTCTGTAAACACAGCCTTATCGTCAGGGTTAAAGCAATCTGTGCCTCGCGAGTCTATCCACTTGTAGATCCTAGCGCGTGGTACTCCGATCCCGGGAGACTGTTGGTATTGAGGGATGATCTCTTACTGCGTTGCTATAGTTGGGTCTTTGGAAGGTCTGCTCCCTTATCTGTTACATTTGTGGAACACAACGACTAGAACTAAGAGTCCAATCAACACAAATGAAGAATGGTTCCAGCGGTAGGAACCGGTATATAGAAAGATTCTGGGCTGTTGGGGCTGTAGCCAGCAGTACTATTTGGGCCACCACATGGGCTGATCCCTTCAGAACTAATATTATTGATACAGATATGGACACGAATATCAAGAGCGTACTCAATGAGTGTGTTTGACCTACACAATCACATGGTGCGCAGACGGGGAAGCGGGGCATATGTCCCCCCCCCAGGGGTATTTTGTCAAAGCAACATGGATTATTTTAACATGTGTGACGACAATCAGGGGTACTTGTTAGGAGGGAAATTGAGGAAATAAGGCCGAAAGAATGGAGTGAGAGAACAATGAATAATGGAGAGGGCTGCTTCAAAGAAAGGCGGAGGTGAAAGTGGGAGAACAGAACGATTTGATCACTTTGATCTTTAATGTTCTCCGTTTCCATTTTGCAGCATGAAGGTCTTAGTCAATAACTTTTCATCTATTATTGTGATAGAGACACTAGAGATTTAAAGACACCATCACTTTTTTCCTAACCTTGCTCCCCTTCTAACTGCCCTTCCCACACACACACACTATATAAATATGCAATATGTGTGTAAAAACCCACCTTACGTGTATACGATGATGAATGCCGAAGGTATCTTTGCCGTTTTAAGTTACTGATTGTTGTCGATTGGTTCAGCCAGTCTTTGTAATGGGGGCGGTGAGCAGTAGGAGAACTTCAGGACAGGAGATCTCTGCCCTTCTAAGAAACCAATCTCCTCTCCCAGAAAACGACATTTAAGCTAAATATAATAAGCTATGAGTTATTCTAATTGACTATTGTTTTACTCTGACAACAGCAGTCGGCTATTAAATGCATCTCCCGTTCTCAGGTGTTATTTATCTGCTCCCCAATGGAGGGCAAGCTTGTCTATGCAAAGTTTAGATAGGCTAAAAGGTTAATATAAGCTGCTACTCATGCCCTACTGCTTTCCTGGCACTCAATACCAGCTCTAATATTAGGTTGTCAGAACAAGTGAAAATTCTATCCCACTTCAGTTCTTAGAGGCTCTACACACACAAACCTTAATGTATAGATATATTTAGGGTTCCTATCACTGGAGAGAATCCATATGTATAAGGAACAATTCTGGGTCAAAGTTCTAAATAGCAGAAGAAACCAATGGGATTTTCTGCTGATTCACCCACACTTTGTCCCAAAATTCCTCATCAATATGGCCAAGTGAGGTCATTAAATGGCACGCTCTTTATACCCAGAGTTCTATTTTCCTGCATGATGCTAGGTTTTTAGAGCTAATTGCCCCCTTTACCCTCCTGCTCCCTCACACCCCCGTTCACTGCATGGGCACCATAACCGGTGTTTGCACATCTTCTTCCCTTCTCTTTTTCTTCCTGTCTTTTTTCCCTAACAAACCCCCAGCCCGCGTGTCTACTCATTACGTGTTTTGTTTTCCTCTCCACCTTGTCCTATTCCTCTGTCTCCAAACTCTTCTTTCTTTTCCTCCTTTTTTTCATTCTGTAATTTTGTTTAATTTTCTTTTTTGTCTTTTTTTAATTTTTTTAATTGTTTGAGATCCATGTATTTATTTTTTTTATTATTTTTTATTTATTTGATTCTTCCCTTTTACTCCCTTCCCTGGCCTTTCTTGTTCTGTTCTTCATTAACTTGCCCACGCATGCAGCAGCCTGAGTGTAGGAACGGTCGAGAGAAGGACGAGTCTTATTGGAAGAAAGATGATGGTGACCATGGCTTTGACCAAACCAAAGGTTACAAGACTTACCAGTCTGAAGATAACGAGTCTTACGCAGCAGAGGTAGGTTCCTGTTTCAACGTATTTTGTTTTGTGATATACAAAGTATGCAGTTTAGAATGCGGTGGGATGACTTCTACTGGGACTATATTGGCCGGTCTTCCACTGGCAGAGTGGATGGACAAGGACCACCAGTAACTCAAGTTTAAAGGATTAAAACCTAGCAAATATTTGGGGTAAACTCCCCAAGCCTCTTGAGATGGAGAGCTACTAAGATATGCCATTTGCTTGGTGGTATTAGGTCGACTTAGCAGACCGAACATCTGAGCTTAATGATAAAAGCCAGACTGAACATCAATACGTAGAATCGGGTATCATTTTAGTCAATGGTGTTTGGCTGCTTAGCAACATTTTCCATGGTTGCCTGGCAACTCTGTTTCCATTCTACTTTCTACCGACTGTGTGGACCAATCTGCATGGCAACACTTTTTAACTCACTGGCGGCCAGAAGCTTGCAACACATTACAATCCAATGGAGTCCCAGAATGGATGCAATATGCACTCCGCACGACCTTGTAAAGTGAAGGTCACGGATGGCTTTGCATTTCTTTTAGGATTGAGGGGTTGTGTATATTTGCCGATGTTTGATAGGCTGTGTATATTTTCGAAACTCCACATTCTCTGTTATATTTATGTGTGGAGCGCCAGCAGATACTGTAGCACTATTGTAATAGTGGGTTCGTTAACAATAACATCACAATTGACAATAGACTGACAATAACAGTTGTTACTAGTTAAGACATACCGGTAGCGAACAACAAGAGGGCCCCTCTTTTCCGAGCTAACAATCTATAATGATGTTCTCTGTTGTTTATGAGATTTGGTTTAATGTTTTATGCATGAAAAAAATGCCTAATGGTGCTTTTTGGAGGTTATCTGATGCCAAGATATATCCGATATTGCACAGTGGAGCAATCATGCTTTTATCACATATGTTGTTGTACAATGTTCTAAACCCCTGTGTCATGCGGTGTAGAGATTTGCATAGTGTATGGGAGATTGAATCTCATATTGTATAATTTAAGGCATGATATATTTTTTACAGTGTGTATGTACGGTGTTTATTATACATATAAATATGATATATTGTGTATCGTATGGCAATGCATATTATAAAGCCATGTAAATATCGTACCGTGTATTGTACTCTATCTGCATCATTACCCATTGTTTAAATGTGGTCTATCGGTCCTGGAGGGATGACTCCTATTTCCATGCCACAAACCAAAATTTAGTGGATTTGACAAATGCTCATGGTTATGTTGGATTTCAGTCTACCCTACCTGCGCTCCCCTCCCCCATTCACTGAGTTGGGGAGAATTCTAGTTTGGAGTTCCAGCAGTTTGCGGCTAATGTCCACTGACTATTTTATTGAACCAGGGAGTGACCCCGACGCTCGGCCCACCTGGCCAGGGCTTGTTTCTAAGATCTAGCCTCACCTGATTGAGTGCCCTGGTAATAATTCTTGAATCGTCTTTCCCAGAATTATCATTGGTGGTGAAATCTGTCCGTCCTTTAATTAAACGCATCTCACTATGTTGCAGAAGGAGAGAGGATGATTTATTTTATTATTATATTTTATTATATAGTGAAAAAAAAGTGTTTTCATTAAAATGTGTATAGGTGTTTATCTAGCAACGTTCAACCTGTAAACATGCAAAGGTCACTCATAGTTTCAGTTTTTCCTTGCATGCAGATCAAGGATTTGCAACTGGTGCTTTCTGATGCCAATGAGACGATGCAAGGGCTGCAGGAGCAGCTATCGCAGGAAAGACAGCTCCGCAAGGAAGACGAGGAGGCCGTAAACCGCAGGATTGCCCAGGTCAGCACTCGTCTGATATCTGTCCTACAGAAACTTAACATGGTTCATATCTTCAAAGTGCCTTTACGGCAGTCACCGCTTTGGTACATGAAGTTTCAGTAGAGCTTTCCCGTAAATCAGAGGTGACAGTAGAGGTGAATTCTAGGTTTCATGTTATTCCGATGTCCAAGAGGCTTCCAGGTCATGAGAGCTTGCGTCTCAGATAGCAAAAGGCCGTTGGTTTGAGAGCACCTGCATTTTATAAGACTTTTTGCAACAAGTAATACATAAATTTCCCTTTTATCCTTAGGACAATAGCTAAAGCATATTAAAGTATGGTGGAAGGTCCCCATAAAGACCAGGACATGATGGAAAGAGGCAGTATATAGCACACGGTGTTTGCTTTACTTATTGCTCTCTGACCATTAAACATTGCATACACAGAAACACCATTCACTCGGTTTGAAGCTCGCACTCAACTAGCGATAGAATTCAGGGTTTAACCCTTCGGACAGCTGTCGGTGCCAGTTTCACACTAGCTAGGCTGCTGGTGTGAACTGTGAACATAGCTGTTCCTTAATGGATCTTTTATACAATAGCCATCTGTCTGGAAGGCATTTGAGCTTCGCCACCAAATAACCTTTACAAACATTGAGTTGTAGGATGTGATATTTTATTGTAGTATACTTTTATTCTCTTTATTCTCTTTTAACGGCCACTAACTCTCTAAGCGTTCATAATGTTGTTACAGCAGCCGTTGGCTTTTAGGAGATAAAAAAGTCAAACAATAAAAAAGAACATTACATTTCGAATATTAAAACCAGAAACCAGCTGTGGTGTAAGGAAATACTTACTTAAGGAGATAATGAGGGAATGTGGTCGTAACGTCCATGGTTGGAGTGAATCATCCTATTTTTTTGTCTTTTTTTGGGGAATGGAGAGCTGGTATTATTTTTATCTTTTCTTTTCAGCTGAAAGAAGATCACCAGAAGCAGCTACTGAGACGTGACTTTCAGCTCCAGAGCCTGGCCCTTCAGAAAAGGCTTGAGCAGAAGTTCTGGAGCCAAGAGAAGAATGTATTGATACAGGAGACCCAACAGTTCAAGCAAAGCCTCCTACTGCTCTTTATGAAGCTCAAGTGGTTCTTGCAGCGTTGGAGACGAGGCAGAGTCCTACAGAATGAGGGAGAGGACTTTCTGGAGGTACATGTCATGCAGATAACGCTAATTCCCTTTTTTTTACAGCTGAATTATCTTTATACCTCATACTATTTACACAAGCCTTGATTAACAATGTTGAGTTGACAGGTTGCGTCTCTGGTGGCAGTGTGATGTATGGACCTTGCGTTGTGGGGTTCTGGTGGCAGTTAGCTGTATGGAGCGTGTGTTGTGGGGTTCTGGTGGCAGTTAGCTGTATGGAG